>JAAGKR010000787.1:24399-163521 GCA_011419295.1 Clarias macrocephalus
AAATGGTGAGTACTCACGAACTTGAAGAAATAGCGTCGGAGACGGCATTGGAAAGCTCAATGACTGAGTGATGTGCGGCGCCATCTTGTTTCCTTTTATACTTCCTGAATCGCGACCGTACTACTTCCGGGTCCTAGTGCCGGTCGCGTTGAGTGCGCATGACACTGGGAAAGAAGAACCTTAGGATATTTTATTAATAATTGTTTTTGAAAGCTTTTAACAAATGCACATAACTAAAAGCAGTTTGGAAGCAGTCTTTTGAATGATTGTGCATATCATTTTAAATTAACTTATAAAAGAACAATTCTAGTTTAGAGTAATTGTAAATAAAGTGATTATTTCCACCATTTGTTGTCTTTTGTGATTACGTGACATTGCAATTTGCATTCAGGTTGTCACATGACATTCTTTTACTAATCCATCACTCTAGGTATGCTGACTTCGCATGCCACACTGTTAGCTTGGCAGTATGTGTTTGTTTGACCTGATGGAGTGTCCTGACCCATGACTCTCTAAGCTGTGTCTACCTGTACAGTGTGCCAGACTGCATTTGTATGAATGCCCTCAGAAAGAAAACAGAGCTCATGATTGGGCCCTAATGCAAGTTAATCCACTGTTTAAGGGTTGTTTAAATAATCTCAAACCTTAACTAGGTTGCTTGTGCAAGTCTGAATGGGAGGCATTTATCTCATGCATAAACAGGCACACAAGACTTCAAGGGCCATCCAGAGCACCATTTAATATACACAAGAAAGCAAAAATAAATAAATAAATTGCCAATGCACAAGGCCATGATTCTTGTTGTGTTATTCATTTAGGGTTACTTCAGCTGTAGTGAAAAGTGCGCTGATTATTTTCACCACATACAGTTGATTAAATCAAAAGTATGATTGTAAGAGATGCCATCTTATAAAGCTCAGCCTCCTGGCTGGTTTCAGCTCATATCTGCTATGATACGGTGTCAGGTATAACACATAATACTGACATATTGTAGAAAAAGGGGTTTACTAAAATTAGCATTTACAAGATTTTTAAATAAGATGTAAAGAATGTTGTTTCACACTAAGACATGGTTCTGCATAGGTCCATGTGCATGTGTGTTTGTGTAAGAGCTGAATGTGTCCCTCTGTTTCTCCCTTCTTTATGATTACTTTTTATAGTTATGGGGCAGCAAACTTGAAAGTGGAGTATTAGAGGAGTGGCACATCAACGCATGGAGAAGGCAAACACAGCTCCTGGGCTGGGCTGCAAACAGGGCTTCAGGGTATAGAGTGATTTACTACTCTTCTCTCTTGCACTAGAAACAGCCCCTCGCCTATAATGAGCTTCTGACACTGTGCATGTTTGTACAGTGTTTCTTTTATTTCTGGGGCATGACATGCTGATTGCGGAACATTAGGACTATTTTCACACCCTACCTGAACACACCCTTTCAGCTCACAGAGGTAAAAGAAAGAGCCAGTGTAGTAATAGTCATTTCACACATTGCCTAATGTAACTTGAGAAGCACAATTATGTCAGGTTAATAACTTTCCACAGAAACGAAGCATATCATGTACAATAGCCTCTTACCTTGTCAGCTGGGAACAGGGTGCTTTTGATTCCTAATGAATCCTTAAACATTCCTGTCTTACTGTACATGATCCAGACGGTTTCTGCACCATAACAACGTACTAACGTCCAGGGAATGTGGAACTAGCATATCCTCTTTTGGAGAGTTTTTAATGGCTTATTTATAATGTTGAACGGTTCTTTATAGCTTCTATTATTGCTAATGCACTGGTTCCTGCTGTCTGCTGGGATAGGTCCAATGGCAAAGGGCTATGTCAGCCTGAATTGGCCAGCTACTGACTTGGCAAGATGACTTCACACAAGTCAAATCCCTCAGTCTGGATTATGTCAATGTTACAGACCACTGACTTACTGTTAAATCAACATATGCACTTAAGTGAAATAAGATTGCTTCACTGATTTATATGGTACAGTGTCTATGTTGTGCTTTTGCATGTCATTCTCAGTATTAGTCTGCACTCGTATACTTTAAAATTATATAAAAATATGAGAGAATACGCATCCCTTTCTTCATGAGGATTTTTAAATATATGAAGGATGGTTATCTTATGCAGGTTAAAATAATAATAAGAAGAAGAAGAAGACACTTATAATACGAGTTCAAACTGAGAAAGAGTCCATAGAGTCCATTATAATGGATGTGTAATTTTACTTTTTGACCTAATATAAAGTGTGTTTTACAGGTCAATCCTGTATAAATATATAATTCACCTTCCTGACCAAAATAAATATTTGAGCCATCTGATGTAGGCAGTTAGTCCTTTAAGCTTATGAATAAACATAGTCCACAATGCACAACAGCTCAACAGGTCAACAGATCATAAGGCAAGAGCAGCATCTGACATTGTTTTATAACAACAACAACTAAAAACACTGCAGAATTAGCAAATAATTAAGAGTTAATAAGTAGTATGTTGGAAAAACTACAGCTTGGCTATTATTAATATGTGGGACTTAAGAAAGCATTTTATATAACTAAATTCCATTTGCTGCAGGCACTTATATCAAAGTTCCAGTATCACTCCACCTTTTCCAGTATCCTTCACTTGGCTTAGTAAATGAACACCATATGGGCACTCCAGAGAGACCTGTGGGAAACAGGAATTGTGAAAAAGTGAGGCATTGGATAACAGGTCCACTATTGTGGCCATCTGCAAATGTAGGGAAAAAAAGACATATGAGCATGGGATATTTATCCATAGCCTATTAAGCAATACATTATGAAGGACCCGACATGTAGTATATATATATATAGTACATCATACTATTTTTCTGTGTGTATACATTTTTAATGACTCTGTATATATGTTTTAAATATACACAAATATAATTTAAAAAAAGAGCAAAGACAAATAAAGCAATAAAAATATATACTGTATATAAATTTAATAAAACCAATAAGAATTGTTTATCCCTTACTTACTGTAGTT
Source organism: Clarias macrocephalus (assembly GCA_011419295.1). Taxonomy (NCBI): domain Eukaryota; kingdom Metazoa; phylum Chordata; class Actinopteri; order Siluriformes; family Clariidae; genus Clarias; species Clarias macrocephalus. Next base: position 27,402 of record JAAGKR010000787.1, read on the forward strand.
AAAACTATGTTAATTGTGAATACTTTCAAATTCAAAATAATGTAATAATTTTAAAACAACAAGTATCTTTAGATATCTAACTGTAATAAAATATTGATACATCTTTCAGTATTTCTAATTACAGTGCATAATAAAAAAGAAATAAAATATTAATAGTTGATTTTTTAAGAAAACTATTTTTTTTATCCTTCCAATGATTCTTTTTTTAACTGCACATATATCGAAAAAGCTTACAATAGAATAAGACAAGTTTTATGGTTTATAGTAGCTCAATTTCCCCAACACCTTATGCTAAATAAATCAATCATAACTGCACTGAGTGAATATTTTAAAATTATAAATACCGGTATCATCCTGTCAAATAAGCTATTGAGTTAAACTGAGAGCAAATTAAGTTTATCCAAAATAATAACATCATATTATCAAGTACAGTATTTTATCCTATAGAGAAATTAATGGCTTTAAAAGGTTAGTGCCATGGCAAATGTTATGTACTACTTGCATAGTCAACCCTGAATGGTGTCCTCCAGGCATCTTTACTCAACAGTTTTTTTTTCTTTTTCTTTTTTTTTTTCTCACAATCACCTGGTTTATATCTTCGCAGATACACATGTTTATGCTAAGCCAGAAAATTGCTCATCAGAAAAAAATGTCAGATTTTAGATTTATATCTCTCCGTATCTCTTTGAGATATGTTTAAGAATGAATGACGCAGGGGTTGAGGTAGGATGGTGTGGGAGCATTGCTTTGTAATATATAGGCCTTTTGTCCTGTGTAACCATTGCAGAAGAAATAAATGCCAATCTTGTGACATCACAGGGAACAGTTAATTCATTCATTCATTCATTTTCTATACTGCTTATCATGTACAGGGTCACAGGAAGCCTGCAGTCTACACCAGCAGACTTCAAGGACACGGAAGGGTACCAGAGTGCCAATCCATTGCAGGGCAAACATGCTCATTTATACACTACGGGTAATTTGGGAAAGCTTCTGTATATCTTTGGACTGTGGAGAAAAAATGGATTACCCAGAGAAAACCCACCAAGCACGGGGTGGACATGTCACACAAATTCGAGCACACAGACCCCAAAGTGGGAATCAAACCCTTAACCCTAGAGGTGTGAGGACCATTATGCCACAGTGAACTGTTAAAGGGTTCGAAAATATCTTAGTCTCAATCTAGTATTGACATCACTGCAAGGGTTGACACACGAAAAGTTTAAGAAGACAACTGCATCCAACAACTGAAAGTTCTATAAAACATTCTTCTCTTGACTAATCTGTCATATTTCTGAGTAGTTACTTTACTAATTACATGAAAGTACAGTACAGTACTTAATTCATGAAAGTGAATTAAGTTTAAGACCATTGGAATAACAATTTAACTCACCATTTGACCATTTAAAATACTGACAGAAAATCATAGCTTTTGAAAGAATGATGTGAGTCCTTGAGAACAGGAAATAGTTAGGAAATGTCTGTTCTAAATGAGGTTTGTTTCAGTTACCATGCCAGAAACAGTGGTCTTGAAGTATTTAAAATAAAGGCATACTCTTATCAGCCAGCAAGTACATCAAACACAAAGCAATGTGTGGTGAAATAAATACTTGTTTTTAGGACACTAACTAAAGCTGGTTGTGTATTTTAAACATTAAGAAGCTAAAAAAAAAAAGAGAACTTCCTGTGATCGGGCAGTACACTCAAAAAGCATGTGGTGTGCATCTAGAACAATCAATTAAGTTCAAAAGACTGTTTTTATAGGACTGTAAGGGGAGCAGACTTTATACTGTTGAAGGATTGCTAGGTCGGTTTTGCCCCAAACTTCATTTGAGCTGCTGCCACATCAAATATATTACATGACATACCTTTTAAATATTAAAAATGTATTTTCCAATATTAGACATAGGGTCAAACTTTAATAGTATATAGGCTTTAAAAATAAGCATTTATATATTTAAAATTACTTTGGGATGCTTTTTAATGCAGACATGGAAACCCTGTCGAACTGGACAAGAAAAAGAAAAGAGCAGCCCTGGAAATCAAACTGCTGTGAGCTCTTCTTGATAAAACAAATACTAAATTTTTTTACTTTTTTTTTTTTTTAAGAATCCACCAACAACCATAAGCACTTTAATCTTTTAGGGTTTCACCTTGGCAGGAGAGTATTCTTTTTGTCTAGTGTACATTTTGTCATCTGGTTGAAGGTAGTTTTTTTAGTTTTCCTCACTGTGTCATTCCATTTAAGCTTTTCTTATGGTAGCTGTCCTCAAAGATCACTCAGTCTAGACTCTGGTAGCATTTAAATTGGATTGCGGATTTGATTGGAGTAAAGTAGTACATCTTACAGTTCCAGCAGACAACACAACCTACTTACTATTTACACAACCTATCTCAATGTAGGCCTTTAGCATTTATCAGAGTCTAGTTTCTGATATGAATCACATTTCAATGTCCTTGCCAATCTCAATAAATCTTCTGTTAGTATTAATTCTATAAATTAACATAAAAAATACTTATTTCTTGAAATAGTATTATTGTACCATGTATGCTATGATGCTACTTGTTGGCTTTAGAATGCTATTTGAAAGTGGTACGAGTGTTAGGATACGTTTGGGCCACTGTAACACTCTTTTGTGGATGCAGATAAACAGGTGAGATTTACGGAACATTATAGGAGCTGCAGTGATGACAGACATGACTGCAGCTGGGGAAAGGGTAGGCCTCAGGTCATTTTATGATGGACCATCCGGTTTACAGCTTCAGTTTATAATACATTCTTGAAATTCTTAGGACTCCCCCTTCATTTGAACCTCAAGAGTTTCACCCGAAGACATTCTGCTTACAATTTTATTAGCATTTCTTTTATTAGTAAGAATTTGGTAAATGTCCAACATGATTTGCCTAACGAAAATGGTAACTATCACTCTGGAGTCATTACAAAACTTTTCTAATTTAACCGTATTTAAAGATATTGAACTTTTTTGCCTCTTAAGCAATTGATGATACTTTATCATTCAGTCATCCCAGGGGCACAGTACACCTTTTGTATCAGTCAGATGACCAGTTCTCTCTAATTCCACACTGCCAAGCATGAAGGAACGTAACATGAGATGACCTCTACAGCTACTGGCAGGGTAGTCATTAATGCAAAATGATTTGTTCAAAGAACTATTCAAAAACAAGCTAAGACTCCTTTTAAATTTGGTTCACTATGCTTGCATGTTATGTCATGTAAAAATGAGATGAGATAACATAAGCCACCACAAAATCTTTTGAGCTCTATTTTCTTGGTGTTTTAGACAGGCCAAAATACAAAGATCTTTGAACAAAGTTTCCAGGACTTTGAACTTTTATCAAACTCTCCTGTCAAAGAAGAAATCCCCCCAACACACACACACCTATTCACCCATTTTACAACAACCCATTATCAAAGCAACTGAAATGCATTACTGTTGAAGCAAGTAGTGGAAGGATAACTTGTTCGTCTAGTGGTTAAGCTATAGATGATAACAAAAGGAGAAACCACTGACCTTTGACCCAGCCTTTCTGAAGTGCTCCTGAGAGGAATTAGGTCTCTATGTTGAATCTTACATAATCTTGAAAAGGTATGCACACACCTTTTTTAAGCTAGTTGGTAGTACAATCAGTGTTTAAAATCATGAAACAAATTGCCAGTCTGCTTCTGGACAGTTATAAGATCAATAAGCAAGATACGTTTTATTTATTATGATAGTTTCCATAAACCCAGGTGCAAACAGGTATACCTATTTGGTTCATATTCAAAAAAACACTCAGAAGAAACAACATGAGGAAAATCACTCACCTTCCACGGGGTTCAAATTCGTTTTTATAAGCCGTTGATTGCAATGCTTCATGGTTCCTCACATACTGTAAGAGCTCAACGACAGGGTTATGCCATTAGTGACAAAGAGAGAATGTCTTGTCTTCATACTGTACATGGACATTAACTGTCTATTCACAGGTGCATATCATGATGAAGCCCTACCGTGGAATACCCATTTTAAAGATGGTAGATAGCATTTAAAGAGCCATGTAAAGACAGTGATGCATTAAGTCATAGTGCTTTATCAGTGCATCTGTAGCTCACATACCCTTCTGCTCAGTTTTCCTCATAACAACAAGAAATGATAAAATAATTCACAACACGAAAACAGCAAGGAATCATAATGGGATGAAAAAAATGATGAAATAAAACCACATGAAATGGAACTATGTAAAATAAAAGAATGTGAACAAATAAACAAAGAAAAAATATATATATATTATATTTTGCAGGCATTCATTTATATTCCTGAAACACAGGGATATCACTTTTTTCAAAGACAAATTTGTAGTAAACCTGCATTAGGCTTTCAAGATGTTTGTACCCTAAAGTCTTTTATCAAGTAATACAAATTACCAGATAAAAGACTAACTCTAAACAGATTTCTGTCAAAAAACAGGATGCATCCACAAAAAAAGGAATCTCACCGAGGGGTATTTTTGTGGTATCTTTGAGGACATGCAGCTGGTCAAACCACCTGTTGACAGCCACAACACTATCGGAATGCCACAGAAGATAGACTTGTTTATTCTCATTACTTTTGGGAAATATGCAGAAAAATTGCAGTCTTGTTCTCAAAAGGCCCACCATGAATTAAAATCAAAGACACAAACAGCTCTTTGGGCCTTTTCCAAACCAGAGCAATAGACACTACAAACACTGAGGATTAAAAAAAAGAATGGGAGAACTGTTAATGTGATACAAAGAATCAGCAAGTTGATGCAAGAAAACTGGTGAGTGTATATAACGGGGAAGTAATATAAGACTTTAATTAATCCTGTGATAAAACAACATGTATAAACATCTTAGTGGGACAGATCCAGATGCAAGGCAAGCATCTACCTCCATAATTCTAGTTTTACATAAGTTTATTATACATTCGTTTCTGTCAGCTAATTTGAATGGATCAGTCGCATTCCAAGAATGCTTATTTTTTGGAATAACAGCACTTGGACGTTTCACAGTTTGTATCATTGTGCTTGTCTGTATTGACCTCATAAATTCCATACTCAATACTTAATAGCAATAGTTCTAAACTGTTACCACAGTACACTATCAGCAGACATGGCAAATGAAAACATTTTAACTAATTATAATGTTCAACTTTAAATGGGAAAGCTCGTCAGATACAGACTAAAAAGAAAGCTGATAGGCCAATTTTACCTTGAAATGTCTTCAAGAGGAATGTACACATTATTGTGCGTTAGCTCACCAGCTAGTGTATAAAGTACCGTATAAAGCTACATTTGCTATATCGTTTGGGTCTCTTTGTGAGAAAATAAACAAAACATGCAGCCATATTATAAAAAAAACATGTAATTAAAAAGTTATATTAAATATATAAAATATGCTTATTTGTAGTAGTCATTTTTAAAAGCTATATGCAGTGTGCTGTTATGCTGAGTATTGGCACAGCTGTGATGCTCTACAACACTGAGACCTGTGCTCTCATGCCTGCTGCCAAATCAAAGCCATGCTGATATTCAGTATGACAACAATTTTGAGATATTGTTTATGTAAACCACGACATATCTCAATTCCAAATATTTCACTGTACAGTATATTCATTATAAGGACTTCTTGAAATCTGAATCTTAAATTTATATCAAATCATTTTACAGAAATATTCAAAGCATCTGTGCAAATGTTGCACTGAAATAGAGCCAGTATGAGTCTGGCTCCATTTGAAACGGTCAGACCTAAAGTTTCACAAAATCAAACTGTATCATTTATTGCACAGAGGGAACTACTGCAAGTTTTACACCTGTCAGACGTGGACACTGGGAGGAGGGAAAGCGTAACCTTGAAACCTGACTAGTCACAGGAGTGTTTCAAAACTTCCCATGATTTTTTAGGTGTGTGTGTGTCAGTTCTATATCTATGTAAAAAAGAGTGAGTTTTGATACATGATAGTGTCTGGAGTCTCTCATTTCTATACCATTTTATCCTGTATGCAGGGTTGCGGCCTGAAGCATATCCCAGGAAACTTAGGGCACAAGGGTGTAAAACACAGGGGTGCATCCTGAACGGGGTGCCAGTCCATCACAGGGCACAAGTGTCTAGATTATTAATATAAAATAATCTTGTTTAAAAGATCTCCAAAAACACATTTAAGCATGCAAAGTGGTGAACTGCTACCCTCTAGTGTCCCACTGAAACTTCAGCATGTGTCCCAGCTGTCAGAGCACTTTGTGAGGACTTCACTCTGCTCAGAGAGAGAGAGAGAGAAAAAAACACCCATCTCAATCATTACCTAAAATGAGCCTAAACCACACTTTACGGGAAAACCGGAGACATTTTCCAGGTCACTGCCCAACTTCAGAGACTGTTCTTTTTTTCAAAGAGTGCAAGTTTGTCATTACCAGTGAGAGACTTTATGGTCAGGTCTTGCTCTCTGGTACCGCCACTACAAGCATTGCATGGCAGCGTAAAGGAATAAAGTGGTTTATGAGTCACAGATGATGGTCTGACTGCTATAAACTTCCTGATGCAATCTGGGTTTAGATAGCAGGCGTGCAATCATGTTACCAATGTGTGTATTTGTAGACTGACATTGTGCTCAAAATATTTTCCCCCTCATTTCTAATGTTTTATTTTTATTTCTGATAAGCTACCAAGCTATAGCTGTTGAGCAATAATTCTGTAACATAAATATGTGATTCATGTTTAGCATCTGTGGCTGTTGTATTTCTGCTGTTCCAAATCTTTAATCATTTAACATTGTCCTTTCAATTTTCTGTTTTGTGGTGGCACTGCTCAAAACAACATTTCCCATGACAAACCAGGCTATTAAACCACCTCCTAAATGACCAAACACACTTCCAGTGGTTTCATGGAAACTTTAGCATGACAAATCAAGTCACCCTTTGTGATACCATCTGTACTGTAAAAAGATGAGGGGCTCATTTAGGTTTCAAAGAGTCTAGACACAATGATATTCTCTCATGCAGAATAATGCACCATCCTGTCTTAACCTCAACATCCATTTAAGAACCAATTCCCATCAAAAGCAAAATCATGGAAGTCTGACTATGTGTTTTTAAACCACATACATAAAGGCAAAAAAGTACAGTTTCCTGATGTCACTACTATAGCATGCAATACAAAGTACATTACCAGTCAAAAAATTGGATATTCCTTACATGGTTTTTCCTGATTTTTATTTATTTCTACATCATAAAACAATGCTGAAGGCATTTTTTTTTTTAAAGCAATAATTTCCTTTGAACAGTTAATATTGAGATGTGATCTGTTACTTCTGCCTTGTACTCTGTGCCTTCATAACGGCTCTAATTTCTTCTCTGCAGCAGAAGTAGGTTTTGGTCTTGCTTTCCTGGGATGGTCTTCCTGCAATCAGTTTTATTATGGTGTTTGTTGGGTTTTGCAAATGCACTTGACAATACTGTTCTTTTCCAAAACAGCTAGCATTCATATCTTAAAATAACAAATGATTGTTGTTACTTAATTACCTAATACCATATGTGTTTATTTATAGTTTTGAAATCTCCAGTATTGTTCTAGAATATAGAAAATAAATCTTAACTTGTGTCCAAACTGTCCTCTTAACAGGTACTGTATTTATGTCAGCTGTGGGCATATACTGTATACCAAGGAGTGTTTGTGTTAAAGAATAAAAGGTCATTTATTTACAAGTCATAGGAAAGGGAACATGCATGCTATAATATGCTGATATAATTAACATATTCACATATTTATTTATATTATATTATTATTTTTATTATTATTATTATTATATATATATATATATTATATTTATAGGCACAATACATATAAAATGGAGGTATATACTGTATGGTCACACATAAATCATTTTATATATATACAGTACAGACCAAAAGTTTGGACACACCTTCTCATTCAAAGAGTTTTCTTTATTGTTCTTTGTGTTCTTTAGCCCAATCAAGTCTCTTCTGCTTGTTGCCTGTCCTTAGCAGTGGTTTCCTAGCAGATATTCTACCATGAAGGCCTGATTCACACAGTCTCCTCTTAACAGTTGTTCTAGAGACGTGTCTGCTGCTAGAACTCTGTGTGGCATTGACCTGCTCTCTGATCCAAGCTGCTGTTAACCTGCGATTTCTGAGGCTGGTGACTCGGATGAACTTATCCTCCGCAGCAGAGGCGACTCTTGGTCTTCCTTTCCTGGGGCGGTCCGCATGTGAGCCAGTTTCTTTGTAGCGCTTGATGGTTTTTGTGACTGCACTTGGGGACACTTTCAAAGTTTTCCCAATTTTTCGGACTGACTGACCTTCATTTCTTAAAGTAATGATGGCCACTGGTTTTTTTTTCTTCATTTAGCTGCTTTTTTCTTGCCATAATACAAATTCAACCTCTTTGAATGAGAAGCTGTGTCCAAACTTTTGGTCTGTACTGTATATGAAGATAATAATAAGGAGATATGATAAGCCACTACAAATATGGGTGATGCAGGAACAATACTGATAGGCAGACCCAACACAGTTCTTGAAAAATATGACCAGATAAGTCTGCAATTAAACAGTGCTCAGAGATAAACTTAAGAAATAACACCAACAAGTTGACTACTGATATCCACAAAGAGGTTGTTTAAGAGAAATCTACTACCCTCGCAAATCACACCTACCACTCATTCTATACTTAAACAAGTCATGATTTATTATGTCATCATTTTATATTATTATTTCATCATCTCATTTCATCATCTCATATAGAGAAGCCAAATCTATGCTCATCTTCCTTTGCAGGTGATATAATGATCCGGAAACAAATTAAGGAGAGGCTATAGGCCTCGATGGCATTAGTTCTCAGATGCTAAATGTTTGTCCTATCTTTAAACTGAATTTAAATGTAATTTTTTTTTTTTTTGCATAATGTTCTATCTGATACTGGCTCCTAAGAAAGTGGTGACCTATATCATAGTGCTGAAAGTATTTGACCTTGTAAAGTATATCTGTTTTAAAAGTTTAAGAGAACTTGAGGATAAGTGCAAACTGAAATTTAAGGATTTTTTTCTTATCTAATAAATATTATAACAATTATAAATAATAAATATCTTATCTAATTTTAACATGAAGAGTTCCCCAATATCCTAGTTAAGTTTTTTTACAAAAGAGCCAGGAGGTGATACTAATGCCTAGTGAGCTTGGAATTGGAATCAAAACTACAGCAACAAATGTAATGTGTACAGCAAAATAGAAAACAGGCAGAGGTAAGACAATCTGTAAACAACATTAACTAGGCAAGGCACAAGTTAAAAACCAGAAAACCAGAAACAAGATTAAAGCCAGAAGGACAGAATCACATAATACAAAGCCTTTTTATCAACTGTCACTAAAGACACACCACATATACTTTGTGGTTGTGTGTGTGTGTGTGTGTAGCTTGGGTGATTATTGAATCCAGGTGTGTTTGATTAGGTTGAAGTCTTATGTGAACGTGACAGTTTGCAGGTTTTGGATTTTGTAGATTGTGGTGGCCATGTTTGTAGGTTAAGTTGGGTTCTGGGAGATGTAGTGTGACATTGAAGTGACAGGTACCTAATAACATTTCCAAGTAACTCATTTCTGAAATTGTTCCCTGTTGACCATATAGTGCTTTATTGAGGTGAAGCCATTTTGAAGTGTGGGCCAAATTCTTAAAGGACATTTTACATTTCTTATCTCATACTTCAACACTGAGCAATTTGCTTTACCTCAAACATTACCTGTCTGGATGAAACAAGGGTGCAGGTAAGCCTTGTACATACATTTTATGTGGTAAATACATATTTGAAATTACGAGGGCATTCAAAATCATGACTTTTGGTTATATAGCATTATTCACTTGGATAGTGTCAAGGTAGAAATTTTTCTCAGAAATGTCAGAGCCATGATCAGACTGCCTGCTTTACGTCACTGGAACTGCTAAAATGCTGTCCTCTCAGGAACTCACAGGGCTCTTCCGATTAATGGAAAAATGGCCTGGTTGATCACCAAAGCCATTCTGTTTTCTGCAGGGAAATGCAACCACATAGTGCTCACCACATCACATTTACATTACATCGTTTTAAACGTAAAACAGACAGTCCGACCATGGTTTTGGCATATACTGAAGAACTTTCTACCTAGATGGTATCTGAGCACTAGATTATATATGGAAATAAAGAGTCTTTATTAGTTTTATTTAATTTTTATTCTCATAACTTTGTAGTTACTTTGTATGGACTCTCTCGTTCCCCTCATTCAATGAAAATTTATGGAAGTATATATGTGTAAAAATATATAAAAAACTTCACAACCTGTGCAAATTGCACTTCGAATGTTCCAAATCAGTGGCCAGGCCTTCACAGGGCACTATCATCTTCTTACGGGTTGCTCCTGTGAGAGTTCGCCACAGTGAATCACTTATCTTTATCTAACTACATCTACCACATCATTATAATCCTAACCTCCTCCATAACATCCATCACCACATCTGTAAGTCTCATTCCTAATTCTGTCCATTCTTGCAAACAAATTCTAGCATCTTCAGCTCTGCCACCTCCAGCTGTTTTTCCTATCTTTTTGTCAGTTGCAACATCTACAAACCGTGCACTATTCCTGGTCTTACCTTATCCTGTAAACTTTCTCTTTCATGCTTGCCAATACCTTTCACAGATCACTCCAGCTACTCTTCTCCACCCATTTCACCCTGCCTGTACACTCTTCTTCACTTCTCTACCACACTCCCCATTGCTTTGGACAGCTGACCATAAATATTTAAACTCCTCTACCTTCCCTACCTCTACACCCTACAACTGCACCTTTTCCCTATCTTCTCTTTCATTTACATGTATGTAGTCTGTCCTGCTTCTACTAATCTTCATGCCCCCAGTGCATCTATCTAACCCTCTAGACTCTCAACCATCTCCTCTTGCTGCTGATCACAATATTATCCACAAACATCACAGACCATGGGGACTCTTTTCTAACCTCATCAGCGAACTTGTTCATAACCACTGCAAATAGGAAAAGGCTAAGAGCCGATCCCTGATGCAGTCCCATCTCCACCTTAAACCATACACCAGCCAGTCATATCTATGCAAACAGCTGTGTAACACTGTCCTTGTACACATCTTGCACCACCTTCATATACTTCTCTGCCACTTCCTGGCTTCCTCATGCAATATCACAGTTCATCTTCGGGCACTCTTTCTCTAGATTTACAAACACACAATGCAACTCTTTCTGACCTTCTTTATACCTTTCCATCATCATCCTCAAAGCAAACATGGCATCTGTGTTGCTCTTTCTTGGCCTGAAGCCATACTGCTGCTCACAGATTTCTCAACCTAGCTTCCATTACTTTTTCCCAACTTTTGTGGTGTGGACCATCAGCTTTATGTCTCCATAGCTGCGGCAGCTCTGCACCTCTGCACCTCTTCCTTGTTCTTAAAAATTAGAACTAAATCACTTGACTCATATGTCAAGTGACTCCATATTAGCAGTGGCTGCATGAACGTGGAAGTTAGAAGAGAAGGCTGTGGAGTTGCTTACTAGATTATTAAACAAGATCTTAGAAAGTGCCTTAGAAAGTGAGAGGATGACTGATGAGTCAAGTGATTTAGTTCTAATTTTTATAGAATATTGTAAAACTGTATCATCTATAGTGTGTTATACATCCATGCAATCATTTAACTTTTTTAATTTGTTGAAGATGAATGATGTTATTTTAATGATAGAATAATTTATAAACTTTTTTTTTATTAATTGAATTTCGTACTATACTTACACTAGGCAGCATGCATTAGAAGTTCAAGGTATGTTTTGGTTTCCTCCCAAAATTTAATTCATACAATTTATCGAAAATATGATGAAAGTCAATTGTCTCATCAGGTGGATTTTTGTCCATCACATAGGGGTCCGAATATTGTCAACATTAAACTTACTACTTCTAGGGTGATATCAGTAGGCTTTGACTTGTGAACAGTGTCATTTTCCATTGTACACTGTCTAGCCTAAAAAAAGTCATACACGCTTATTTTTTATTGGAGTGCATCTCTTCAACTGCCTCTCTTCTTACCCTGATGCACCCATCACTCTAAAACAGGGTAAATCTGGATTTATCAGACCACATGACCTATGCTTCACAGTCCATAGCAAATTAAAGCCTTTTTCCATGATTAGCCTCAGTGATAAGGTTTTTTTTTTTCCCAATCCCTGGAATTATCGTCATATTGTATGTGTGGAAATGCTCTTACTTTCACTAATTCTTTTTTTTTTAGTTCTACTTTTTTTTCTTTTCTTTTCACTAATTTAATCCTTCTGAAACATGGCCACAGGATATGTCTTCCGGTCCACCCACAATTTGGTATCTTTGTAATTGCTAGTTGCCTTAGACTTCTCAAGAAACATAAATTTGACTAATTGTATTGAAAGACTTTTTTAGCCTTTCTGAGCTCACTCACTCACTCACTCATCATTACTGCTTAATCCTGTATTCAGGGTCACGGGGGCCTGGAGCCTATCCCAGGGGACTTGGGGCATGAGGCAGGATACACCCTGGACAGGGACACCTCCATCGCAGGGCACACACACATACATACACTCTCACACTCTATGGGCAATTTGGGAATGCCAATTAACCTAACCTACGTGTCTTTGGAATGTGGGAGGAAACCAGAGTTCCCGGAGGAAACCCACCAAGCACGGGGAGAACATGCAAACTCCATGCACACAGAGACAGGAATCGAGCCTGGCTGGGGATCGAACTCGGACCTTGGAGGTGCAAGGCGACAGTGCTAACCACTGTGCCGCCCCTTTCTGAGCTGTTGGCAATCAAATTATTAGACATTTTTATCCCTCACATTTTAGAAGTTTAGGTTCTTACCTGCAAAACACAGGCATTTCCTTAGATTCCATTAATTCATGAATACAGATTTTATCTGTTTTTGCCACTTGCACTAGAATACTGCCATATCTGATTGAACACTGATATTTGATTTTGATTATATATACACTCACCTAAAGGATTATTAGGAACACTATACTAATACGGTGTTTAACCCTCTTTCGCCTTCAGAACTGCCTTAATTCTACGTGGCATTGATTCAACAAGGTGCTGGAAGCATTCTTTAGAAATGTTGGCCCATATTGATAGGATAGCATCTTGCAGTTGATGGATATTTGTGGGATGCACATCCAGGGCATGAAGCTCCCGTTCCACCACATCCCAAAGATGCTCTATTGGGTTGAGATCTGGTGACTGTGGGGGCCATTTTAGTACAGTGAACCCATTGTCATGTTCAAGAAACCAATTTGAAATTATTCGAGCTTTTTGTGACATTATCCTGCTGGAAGTAGCCATCAGAGGATGGGTACATGGTGGTCATAAAGGGATGGACATGGTCAGAAACAATGCTCAGGTAGGCCGTGGCATTTAAACGATGTCCAATTGGCACTAAGGGGCCTAAAGTGTGCCAAGAAAAGATCCCACCACACCATTACACCACCACCACCAGCCTGCACAGTGGTAACAAGGCATGATGGATCCATGTTCTCATTCTGTTTACGCCAAATTCTGACTCTACCATTTGCATATCTCAACAGAAATCGAGACTCATTAGACCAGGCAACATTTTTCCAGTCTTCAACTGTCCAATTTTGGTGAGCTTGTGCAAATTGTAGCCTCTTTTTCCTATTTGTAGTGGAGATGAGTGGTACCCGGTGGGGTCTTTTGGGGGAAATTAGTTTGAAACATGTTAGAAAATATGTATAAAACAAAATGATCAGATTAGCCATAATTTTCAAATGCAAAACATTAAGCCCAGTATTGTTGGTTCCACAAGACGTCTGAAGGTGTGCTGTGGTTTCCAGTGCCAGGATTTAAAAAGCAGCTCCTTTAAGTGCTGAAAGTTGCAAGGTGACACCTCCATGGATCAGATTTGTTTGTCCAGCACACCATGATGCTTGAACGGATTGAGTTCTGAGAAATTTTCAGGCTGGATCAAGAAACTTGAACTCTTTGCCTGCTAAGTTCATACACAGCAGTCTGTGAAGCACAGTGTTCTGATAGATTTCTACCGTAGCTAACATTTAACTGGATCGGAATTTACAAAAAGATATCAGTGTTTACATTCATTCACAGTTTTTGTTGCCTTTTGATTAAGGGAATGCTTAATCGAGTTGAGATATTGCTTGACCTCATTGTTAAAAGCAAAAAAATATATTTTGGAATGTGAAAACTTACATTTATGAATATAACATTTTGCCAACAGATTAATGAGATTAATAATGAAAGTTTCATTAGGCATAGTTTTAGTTCTGTTGAGGTAATAAAGGCCAAAAAGAACATCCTTCCAAAATAACTTGTAGTCTTTCTCAATTTTTTCAGCAATAAAAACACAAATGTCAGACCAGAAACTATGGACAAAGGGGCAGTGCCAAAACAGATGGGTAACTGTTTCAATGTTGATGGGTGCATATTTTGTATCACTTTGTTGTGCAGGGTCGTGAATGTTCAGTAAGCTACCACTAGATGGAGACATTTACTCATGGACACGTTTGATCTCTGTCTCGTTGTGTTTGACGGATACGGGTAAGTTTTAGCATTCAGTAATGTTTTGGTTATGTTCTCTTTTAAATCCGTTTACCTCTAAAACGTTCGTATCCCCAATTTTATCGAAATATTGATAGTTTTCTTATGCTTTTTTTTTCTTTCTTAAAGCCAAGTACTGCGTTTAACACTGCCCTCAGTAGGTGGCGTTTGGCGTTATATAGTACTGTATCTGCCAAACTTCCAGAAACTTCCACAAAATCTGTCTGATCTTTCATCCATTTCAAAAAAGCAGAACACTTGCTATTCTACACCCCCAACACACACACACACACACACACACACACACGTGTATGTTCCCTCTTTGTGTTTTAGAAAGATGTCATACAAATAAAATGTTTTTCTAGTCAAGGTCATCATGAGAGTCTGGAACCTATACACAGTAAAACCCCCATTGGTGAGTGTAGAGTGTTGAATTACAACCCAACAGTGTTTATATAGGTCCGAATGAACTCAAACAAACTCTGAAAGTGTTCAATCAACACTAATGATTTTTTTTTTCTGTGTATCAGGAATACAGTGGCAGCATGAATAGGATGCCAACTCATAGGAGCTCACAAGGAGCACAGGTTTACAAAATCAGTAACACCTAAAGGTGATTTATCATAGCCAAGTCACCTACTGACATGTTTAGGAGGAAACCGAAGAAGCCAAAGGAAAAAGCGCTGGTATGGGAAGAACATGCACAGAAAAGCCGCACAGCCAAGCTCAGCATTGAAACTTGGTGTGAAGTAGCACCCTGCTGTGGCAATGTTATTGTTTCTTGTTTTTTCTGCTGATGTGTTTTGCAAAACAAAAACATTCAACCATTTCCCTTTGGTCTGATGATAAAAATGCTTACATACAGTTAACGACAACAACAAGCGTTATTAAAAAACCTTTGAATTATCACATGCCATTATCAAAAATCTGAAAACTATATAGGCCTATTGTATACCAATATGCCTATAGTAAATTAAGTAGCATGTGTTTTTGTGTCTGTATGTGTACTGACTCTCATGAAATAAGACATGACGAAAGAAGGTAAAGGAGATCCAGTGTGCTGTGTGAGCTTAAAGATCATATGCAGATAAAGACAATGCAAGCACTGTCTTCGAAGGAGGTATCTCAGTTAAGAAACCGCAATTACCAGGCATATGAGGAAAAATAAAGGGCCCTTTCACGAATTTAAAGTATGTATGTGTGTGTGCACACATTGGCAAAAAAGATGTTTTGTGTTAGTTATAACATTAGCATTTCAACAGTAATTACAAAAATAAAGAGTGAAGTAGAGTAGTTAGGCTATATGATTCATGAGCACAGAAAGTATGAGAGACTGTGCATAATAAAAAAGAAACATGCACAGCATACACCTTATATAAAATATTACAACAGTGTTTCATTTGTCAATGACTATAAACTAGTTGCAAAGTCATGACATCATATGGAAAAATATACTAAAGTCAGTTTGGTTCCAAACCACACATGTACAATTCCCTTTCGTTTACAGTGAGAGTGACATTTTGTCTCTTTTCCTTCTGTCCATGGAGGAGACCAACATGCTCATTAACATTCCTGCCTCAGGGCATGCTGGCACAGGAACAAGGCAAACGGTCTGAGTGTAAGAATCTGTCATTCACAATCCGGGCAGAGCAACAGACTCATGGGCTCAACTTGCTTAAGATCACTCAAGCATAATTCACCAAACAAGTCACTTGCAATATTCCCCAAAGCTTGACCAGGCCGTGTGCACTCATAATCAGAATGACACAACAGTGTTGAGTTTAGTGTTTTGCTGACAAAAACATCCTTGAAGTAATTTGGAGTTAAATCATATGTTGCAGAGGTTTGGGAAATTAGGACTGCTGCTGCCTTGGTGACAGGGTAGGGATCAGTATTCAGTCCTGTTATGACGAGGCACTCAAGCGGACATACACACAGCAGTGAGGGAGAGTGAAAAGCTGACACTCCAGCCAGCTGTTAGACCCTGTTGTCACCCACACACACAAAAAAAAGATTTAACAGAAAAGCACTTTATTTTTGCAAATATTGTTGATTAGCTAATATTCTCTTTGTCTCTGTCTCTCTCTCTCACTCTCTCTCGCTGTGTGTGTGTGTGTGTGTGTGTGTGTGTGTGTGTGTGTGTGTGTGTGTGTGTGTGTGTGTGTTTGAAACCACTCAGCCTTTGGAAGTATGGGCGTTGAGCTTTGATGTGTGAATTCTCTAGGTCAGCTAACGTTACAATCTCCAGTGCTGCTCTTAAACAAATACAGCAAAATCCTCAGTATTGAAGTCCTATACTGTTTATATAACTACAAGTGTACAATGTTAAATGTTAAAATATTGATGTTAAAAAACATATTGGTATTAAATAAAAAATAAATAGAGAAATAGAGAAAGAAATATGATGGTGTCTAGGCAGCACAGTGGCTTAGTGGTTAGCACTGTTGTCTTGCACCTCCAGGGTCCAGGTTCGATTCCTAGCCATGTTTGATTCCCGCCTCTGTGTGCATATAATTTGCATGTTCTCCTATACATGAAGGGTTTCCTCTGGGCACTACGGTTTCCTCCCACAGTCCAAAGACATGCAGATTAGGCTAATTTGTGTTCCCATTGCTTGTAGTGTATAAATGTGTGTGTGTGTGTGTGTGTGTGTGTGTGTGTGTGTGTGTGTGTGTGTGTGCAATGGATTGGCACCCCGTCCAGGGTGTACCCCACCTCATGCCCTGAATCTCCTGGGAGAGGCTCCAGGCCATCCGCAACCCTGTGTACAGGATAAAGCAGTCTAGACGATGAGTGAATGAGGATAGTGAGGACCCTGGCCATAATAAGAATAGGTTTCTGAAAAGGGCTGAATGAATGAATGAAATCTGGTAAAGTGCACAACACTGCTGATGATTCAAGCGCGAACATATGTAATGTTTAATGGTCTGCAGCATAAATTATCAATGCTTTAACGTATTTGCTAAATCAATTAATATCTGCTAAAATCTTTACTACTCTGTTGTAGGCCTATTCATTCCTCAGTATGTGGGTTCATGAGTGTGAGAAAATATACAAATAAAACCTGTAGCCTATAAACAACAATAACAAATAAAATAAAAAAATAATAAAAAAAACACTTCTGGGGAATATTTTCATGAAGATCAGAGGTGCACATTCCCCACAACAAGCAGTAATAATCTAAGCAGTTTATAAACTACACACATTCTGTTCTTTCTATTCTTATCCTGTAATGGAAATAATAGTGTGTACTAGACTATCCTGTCACTACATAAGCCGTTTATTGGAGTTTTTAAAGCAATTTGGGAGTGTAAATGGTAGAAGGGAGTAATGTTTACGTCATAACTTACTTTGGAAACTCATTTTTCTCAATAAGTAAAAAAAAAAAAAATGCCAAGAGTTTATAATGCAGACTGTTTTCCTTTCAACTGTTAGCGTGGATCAGACTGCACAGGAAATCAACAGCGTGATGAAACTAATGTGATAAATCTGAAACTGTAAATAAAGAGGCTATTAGCCGGTTTGTAACTGTAACTGAAGTCATGTTTTACATCTTAAAACTGCATAAAACTGCCTCTTTCGGGTCCTTTGATGACTGAGATGATGTGTGAGAACGCATACTCTGAGTTCGTACTGCACATAAAGTGTTTTCATACTAGTCTGTGGTCTGGAGTGAAGAAAATGAGAGGCTGAACTCTGCGGAAGGGGGTGATAGAGAGATAGAGGGGAAGATATGGGGAGGGCAGAACTGGGAACAAGTCGAACATCTTGGTTGCTGCACAGCACAGCGTCTCAGAAACTTTTTTTTACGTACCAACTTTCCTCTGGAAAACGAAGCGCGCGCGCACACACACACACACACAGGGGGAGAGAGAGATCTTTTCGTTTACAGGCTAACTGTGTAAAACTTGCGCGATGTGCGCGTGAACGACTGCAGAAGTTCTGCGCTGCAGGGAGATGCGCGACGCTCGGGCTGTTCTCTGAGAAACTCCGCGCGCTGAAGATTGAAGAACATGAGTGGATTTTCAGTTCGGCTTGCACGCGAGAACCCGCGATCCGCTTCTGATCATAGTTAAGTTCAAGCTAACTTTGTCCGCGGAGCGAGGTGAGCTCAACTCTTTTCACTTACACTTCGTGTTTCCCCCCCTTTCTTAGTTTAGTTTTTTGTTTTGTTACAAAACTTTCTTAAAGGCCAGTTTGTAAATTATGCAACATTACACAGTGATCTCTGAATAATGTTTAGCGTATACAGTAACACATCTGCACTTTGAATATGTGAACTGCTGGAGTGCTGTTTCCTCTTAACTGATATACGTATTGTTCTCTATCTCCCTCCTGTTCATTTTTTATATTAGTGTGCAAATCAGGCTTGTGCAATATCAAAGACATTCACAATCCACTAAATCAAAATAAAAACATATGATCAATTATTATACAACGCACCAAGTTGTATTTAATCTTCCAGTTCACGTTATACTATGCAAATGATACCCAAGTATTTCTATAAATTGCATGTAATGTTTTTGTTAAAGCGCACATGTCAGTTTTAATGTAAAAGCAACACTTTTAGTGTGTGTGTGTGTGTGTGTGTGTTAAATTTAATGTGATGCCCAGTTGAGACCATTAGCATAAGAAGAAAGGTCTTAGTGAATTTGCTATTGTGTGGAATGAGGAGTTCCAACAGTCAGAGACAGAGCGAATGAAAGGCTGTAAAGAAATGATGGGCTATTCAGATTATTCAACCCTGCTCGGTCTCCGGTCATGAGCCTCTGAGACGTGGGACGGCTGCATCACTTTTATGTCTTAGGCCTGCTTTTCTGTGCGTTACTTCAATACTCACTCGCTCCTTCTCTCTTTGGTGTGTAAAATTTAATGAACACAGAAAAGGGGAAGCTTAGAAAACAAACATGAATGCGATCCACTAGGCAGTACTAGAGGAGGTGAAGAAAATGCAAGTGACAGCTTAGTGAAAAGTCTCTCATACTGAAGTGTAGAACTTCACTTTATATGTGTAAAGCAAACAATAAAAGGTGATGTAATGTCTTTAGATCATGTGCATTTCAACTTCATTCGTTTCATCATGAGGTTTAGTGTAAGTGTAAATAGTGAGGTGCTATCATTGTTTGTTTCTCCACTAACTAACTATACTTGTTTTTAAAAATGGGGTGTGTTTTAGACTACAAAAACTGAGAAAAATATACGTGAAGCATTTTCCTTTCAACCCAGTAGTTTTGCATTATCTTAATCAATTAATATGCATTCATTTTGCACTGGATTATTACTAATAGAGAGGTCACCTTCAAAAATAGTCACTTTTAAGGATCTTTATAAAAATGACCTCAGTTTTACCGGAGGTGACCAGTATACAGCACACAAGCAGTTACCATTGTTGAACTTAAATTAGAACATTAGTGACATAATCATGTGTTTAGAGAGCTGTAATGCTTACTGAATAGAAAAGATGTGCTTTTAAGCTGGTAGACATAATCATCACATGAATATATTATAGTTGCAAAGGTGGCTCTTGGGTTTTTCATGGGGCCAAGGTGGGTACAAATTATTAATGATGGACCAGATGAGGATATATATTTGTGGTGAGCTCATTCAAATTTCAGAAAAAGATACTGAATGAGTAAAAAAAAATTAACCCTTACCCTGCAAGGCTACAAGACATTATTAGGTTAAATGACAGCAGTATGATATATGACTTACAGCAGGATTCTGAAATAGTGATTTGCTTTTCCCATTTATGTTTACCATTAAACAAGACTGGATATTGTAAAATATTATAAAATAGAATTAATTACCAAATAATGTGTAATACTCAATGATAAACATATACACATTATTTAAGACACAAAACATCATTGTCTCCATTTACAACGTGTGAATGTCTAATATGTTACTATTTATTTATTTATTTATTTATTTATTTATTTTCAACACTGTTTTGAAAGATGATTAGGGTTTGACTATGATGTTCATTATTGGCATGTTCTCACTGTTTACACTGCATTCTCTGAGCATGCTGCAGATCCACTCATGCTAGACATGCACCACACTGTACCATTCATAAAAATAATCATGCGCATGAATGGCCTAAAGTTTCTTCATTCTGACACACTCCAAAAATTTGTTAAATTACTCTATCCATTGATTAGGTTTATATTTTTTGTTGTGGCTTCTTTGAGCTGTCTTGTGTGATGCTTGTGTTTGGGTGCTTTGCCTGCAAAGTTTGGCAAGATGAAATTAACTTTGTCATTTTTTCCATGTTGTGTCTTTCTGGGATTTTGGAAAACAATGGGAGGGTAATTGCATTTAAATATGATTTATTTAAAAATAAATGATTTCACATTGCCTCTTCTGAAGGAAGGGTGTAACATATTTATTCCTATAACTGATTGGATTCTAAAAACATCAACCCTATGGACATGTAAAACATGTAATCTCTGCCCATTAGAGTGACCAATCACATTGTCAGAGAGGCATGCCTGAACAGTCCATGAGCTCAGCTCAAGCCACAGTCCTTGTGTCTGTGACAATGTTAGTGTCAGAGCTCAAATCTATTAGCTGAAACTGTGAGTAGTGGCTGAAGTACACTTGTATCTCCATGTGAATTGATGGGACCTCAAGTGATCAGCAAAACAGCAGTGTTTGGTACAAATCAGCAGTGTTCTTAGTGGTTAGTTCAACCAGAGACGGTGGTAGAGTGTTCAGGAAACTAAGGAGTGTGAAGAGGGCTAACCCCTTACATGTCTTTATGCTTTCAAAGAGTGAACTCTCAGCTTCATCTCTTCAGAACTGGCCATTGGGGCATAGGACAATTCCAGCATTTTAGTGGTCACTGTCAAAGGTCCTTTTAGACATCTGCTTCATTCTCACATGAGTAGCTTGGGTTAATTAAGACCAAATCACATCCAGTTTTCAGCACTAAAAAGGATTTGTCTTACATTTATATTTACTCTTGTGCAGCTACAGTATGAAGGCTTGGTTTAACATCAGAGAAACCATCAAAACCACATGCTTATCTTTGCAATAATCCGTTAAACCCATTCATTGATAAATAAATTCTGAAACTATGCCTAACGGTGCCCTGCAATGGACTGGCACCCATCCAGTGTGCACCCCGTCTAGTGCCCGAGTCTGGGATGGACTCCGGGCATGCCGTGACCCAATATAGGATAAGCCATTGGACAAATGAGTATCCCTAACATAAAATAAGGTATATGCGCAGTTAAAAGTGTGCCAGGTCTTTTTCATATTTTTTTTCTTTATTTCTTTATTTTATATATTTAATTTTAATCCTAAAGGGTTTAGGTTAAGAATAAAACATGTTGTTATCTGTTGTTAGAAGAAGGCATCATTGACTATGTGCTGTGAATGATACAGCCTGATGCAAAGCAGATTATTTTAATTATTATGTTGATTATTTGATTTCCTGTAACTGTATTTTCAAGGTCTTTTATTCTTTTAATATTTTGTTTAAAAAAAGTGGTTTATTAGGGTGTGATAAAAGTTCCTGTTATTACTTATATTATAACAGCTATAAATAGTCCAGCATTCACAAGCATCTCATTTTTACTTTTTACCCTGGTAGAAAACTTAAAAGCTTTGACTGTTACAAAGAGCTGTGACACTGGAGATGTCCTTCCTTTCTTTACAGAAAGCTTACCCACCATATTAATGGATAAATGTCTTTTTATGTCTTTAATTTTTTTTTAAATAATGCATTTAAATTATATGGCAGCATTCACCATACATGTTCCACTGAATGAGTCATTACTATAGAAATAATATATTACAATGACGAGATTAATATAAATCTTTGCTCTGTCACATTACTGTCAGTTTTTGTTATATAAAATGAAATCTTCTGACCAATCAGATGCAGAATAAAATATCACTGTGGTACATTAATCTAAAATGCATGTCTTATATCAAGAGAGAGCCTGCTGAAATAATATTTAACAACAGGTGGAGCTTATAATTTTCAAACTCTTGAAATCGAATGTGTAGTTTATCCGTTCAAAAGAATTGGTTGTTTTAGTTTTATTGTTTAGTGGTTGTTTCACCATATTTACTTTGATCTGCTTTTAACTTTCTCTACTTCTTTTCACTTTTGAACTATTTAAACAATAAATAAATAAAATACTGTATAGTATATATACTGTATAACCAAACTACACACCCACCTGTGATTCATGTGAAGAACAGGCAGAGTGTGTGGAGGATAGATTTATTTCATTACTTGAAGAAGAGTAAACACTATACTTACCAAAATTACATGTCTTTGTGAGTAATTGAGAGAAATGCTATCCCTTGTAGCTTATTTTTAAACTATGAGACAAGTCGTTCATACAGATGATCTTGGGTTGACGAACTTTAGAATGAGCTAATGCATGAACATTGCACTTGCTCAACTACTGACTGAGTGATAAGGATAGAGCTGAAGGCACAATGAACTTTTGGCACCATATAAAGTTGTGTCATAAAGTGTGGTGCCTGAAAAATATGCATTTTGATTCCTTAGATTCTGACAGTGTACTGTACATCTATGCAGTACGATACATGAAGACCAGCTTATATGTACAAGATTATTTATTTCTAAAGGCTAAGCTAAACCAGATGATTTTGTTTCACTCAGGCAAGGTTTTAACAGCAGCAGGCAGTGAAAGACTCATCATAATTGTCATGGTGACATCTTCATGGCATGTAAGCTGCCTTGCTGTTTCTTTCCCTTACCAACATGGACTCAAACAATGGTACACTGTTCCACATGGTGGTTGCCAGGGCTAATCTGATGCAGAAGCCTATTCTGAACTGCACAGAGCCCTCAGGCAGGTTGGTAAAACCTTCTTAAGGGAAATCTTCTGTTTTTGCTTCTAAGACAGGATTATTGGAAGTGCAACAGACAATCTAAGCCAGTTGTGATTTATTGGGTGGCCTCCCATAGCCCAAACCCAACTTGCCAGGAATCAAGTGGGCAGATGGATCTCCCCATTATGTTCCCAAGTATGAGCAGGAGCATCTTAGAGGAGTGTTGAACCCTTGCCAGGCCACAGACTCCTCTTCAGCCACGGAAGATGAGTCGTATGTGTTGAGCAAGGAGAAGCCATGTGGTAGTCTTTAGCAATCAGCCCATCCCACTCCCTGACACACACATCGACTCCCTCTTATGGCCTTTTGCTGAACGCTGTGCTGGATCTTTGCCGGACGAAGGCTGTTCACTAAGGAATTCATTCATTATGCCCACTAATATCAAAATCATCTACTATCCTGTCATTATCCATCAACACCTAGTGTAACTAAATTATGTAGCTCTTTACAGTATGCGTAACACTCCTCACTGAGAGATAACTCTGTCAAGGGTTGAAGGTTTAGGAGAAGGGCCACATGGGGAAGTTGCCAGATTTTCGTTACGGGTTTTGTGCTGCTAGGTGCTTAACCGGACACTTCATAAAGGAGTTGGTTTCTAGGTGATCAAAGATCAAGGACTAAACTGGCATAGGGGTGTCAAACAACTGGTATAATTTTCTAGCCCACCCCACACACAACATTTCTCTGAACAGCCCCTTTTTCCTGTTCCCAGCTGACACACTGCTGACTCACAACTCAGAGAACAGCTCAGACAGATGGATGTCTCACAATGAGTGGTAACATGCACCACAACCCTGGTGAGAGTGTTGAGCAATCTTCACAATGCAGTCAAACATTTTGTGCATTAATTTCCGAGTCTTAGGGAGCTAAAATCTCTGAAAATAAATTGACAGTTTATGTTTTTACATAGCACATAGTCTGCCTTTTTAATCAATCTACTAAAGTTTTGTTAAATATCCTTTTACTCATTATATCATTTCACAATCATGAAAACAGTCTGATAATCTAATCTATAATGGTCTGGATAATATAATATAATGTATAGTATAATATACGGTGGTGTAGTGTTTAGCACTGTCGCCTTGCACCGCCAGGGTCCGGGTTTGATCCCCGGCCAGGCTCGATGTGTGTCTCTGTGTGCATGGAGTTTGCATGTTCTCCCCGTGCTTGGTGGGTTTCCTCCCACAGTCCAAAGACATGTAGGTTAGGCTAATTGGTGTTCCCAAATTGCCCGTAGTGTGTGAATGAGTGAGTGATTGTGTGTGTCTGTGCCCTGCGATGGATTGGCAACCTGTCCAGGGTGTACCCTGCCATGTGCCCGAAGTCTCCTGGGATAGGCCCCCGTGACCCTGAATACAGGATTAAGCGGTATAGATGATGAGTGATAATATAATATAATATAATATAATGGTCTGGATGGTTGTAACTATTGTCAAACTAAGTAAAGAATTCTGTAATCTTGCCTGAGACTGTATTCTCATTTGTGATTTGGTTGCATAGTTGGGGTGCACTATGTTACTTAATTGCTTTGCTGCATTTTTTCCCCTAAACCTATATTTATGTATATTTTTGGTGTGACACTGATATGTTAATAAGAATGGCCGAGGGTGAGAGCAATGACAGCTGAGTTTGTGACAGGAAAGAGCTAACAACACCACTTGGTTTAATGATCCAGGCAAATGGTGCTGAGAGGACACAAATTCCTTCATACGTTTTATAATGTGACAATCAACAGCTGTGACCTCAGAGTTCTTACACGCATTGTCATCGATGAGCTTTACTTTATTTTGAAACCCATTTGTAGCATAAACATAAGTCATGATTATTTAATTAGCACCTTAAATCTACATAGCTACATAGTTTCTCCTGCAGCCACTGCAACAACGTATTTTTCCTCGTGCTTACGTGTAGGCTGTGAAGCCAACATCTGTTTTAGATTGAAGGGGCACAAAGAGCTCAACCACAGGATATTGCATTTTATGTGGGCCTGGTGGGGGAAGGGCAGTCTCATCCTTTCGACACTGGTTGTCTTTTGACCTTTTTCATTTTGTTTAGTTTTTTCCTCCTCAGTAATATTACAGATGAAATCCAAATGCTACCTCATCAAAGCTTGCTTGTGTGTAAGAGATTTATACATGCACTGTTAGCATGTAGCACATCTGGTTTTAATAAACCTTCATATCTACTTTTGTCTAGCTTTACCTCATGATAGTTTTTTTTTTTTTTTTTTTGGTTTTAATTTTAAGTCGCAGGTCTAGATTATTGGTAATTCCCGGAATGATTAGTACTGCCGAACAAAAAAATGTTTGATGCAGACTGACACAGATAAACGTTAATATTGCTTAGAAGTCTAAACTGAGCTTGTGTTCAGCAGTCAAACTAAAGTGGAATGAAAGGCAAAAGCTGAACTGAAATCTCTAATTTTGCAGTATATTTAGTATCTCTCCCCTCAAGGACATAGGCTGGGTGTGTGTTCTGGAATGCCATAAAATACAACTCCTATAAACCATTATTTGGACATAATGTACTACTTCAACCAGTAATATATGGCAGGAAAAATGCTGGCTAGTAAAAAGTGGATTAAATTAAAGGTTTCCATGCTGCTACTGTCAAGCAGAAGACCATATTGATAGACAATTCGTAGTGGTTAGGACCGGCCTCAAATAAACAGAAATGTTCCACTTTTTGTTGCAAACTAAATGAACTGTGAGTCTGTAGACTGTAGTCAGTTTACTCATTGGTGTAAAATAGGAGTGAATTCTATGAAATAGGCAGCGGTATGTCAAAATCAGTTCTCTTTGATGCTTACAGTCCATACCATTGAGAAATACATGTGTACGATTATCTTCATTATCTTGCTGCATGTTTACAGCGAGACAGCAGACACATCGATGTAGAATGTATTTTTCATAGGAAAGCAACAGATCACATTGCAAAATAGAAAAATGCTAAAATTCTTTTATTTTCTAATTCAGTACTAATTGAACAGGCAATCATATGTAAAGAACATTGTTCTAACTAGTTTCCAACTAAATAGATTGGAACAAAAAATATATTGGCTAAAATCCTAGTTCTGTTTAGGACGAACCAAAATGCAAAATACAGTTATATAAATGTTTTGGACCCCGTGTTTTAACCAAAAAAACAACAACATTTAATTGGAACACATGCTTCCTACAATAGTAACAGTATTTTCTTTAAGACATTCCATTTGTTGTTAACAGTTTAACAAGACATTGTCTTTGTCTGGAGATGATGTAATGTCAGGAAACTTGCTTTTAGGGTCAATGACTTTCTGACCGTGGAAACATAGGGTCCCTGTGTCACCACCATTGTTGTCCTGTGGAAAATATATATGAGCAAAATGCATAAAGAAATCCAAAACTTCTTAACTGAGTGTTTGTCCACTGAGAGATGATAAGAGGAGTAGGTGAACTGCACAGATGTGAATGCTCGGTCCATTTGCTAAGAGTGCTGGGAAGTGAAGAAAACTTTCTTCTTTGCACTTATTTAACATCCCAGTTATTGATCAATTGATGAAACACCTGCATTGTTTCTGTCAGACCTAAGTTCCAGCATTGCAACAAGTTAAAATAATTCTATAAATTGTGTGAATTCACAGAGAATATATACTGTGATATTGGTTTCAGTCTTTTTCATCCACACCTAAGTGCAGAAATGGCCTTGGCGTACCTGTTGATTAAGGCAATGAAAGGTGATTGCTAAACCCATACTTCATATATTCGTAATCTTCTTGAAAGGGAAATTACAAATTGTGAGACCCTACATGATTAATGTTTAGTTCAGTTTTAAATAGATTTTGCTGCATTACTGAAAAACCAAAAGCAAAAGATACAAACAAACAGTTTACATTTCTGTGGTGAAGCTTGCATGAATGCAGACATCTTTGCCTAATCCTTTCTGATGACATGTAGTTGTGGGAATGCAAAAATGTGATTAAATACGGGAAGCCTGAAAGAGGTTATTCATCAGGCACTTGTGGCTGAACCATGGCGCTCAGTAGCATAAGGGGAACCAGCACACAGACTCCTGAGGAGGATTAGCTACTAACTCTGCAGGGTCCCATAGCATTGAGACACATGGACCTGATGTTCTGATCCTTTTCACACACTTCACTTGTCAGAGCAACCATCCAGAATAAAAAAGGCGCTCTCTCGCCGTTCTTTCACCCTAACTACCACCTGTCAACTCGGTTTTTGACACCTGTACTATCCCATTAAATCTCAGCAGCCATGTCAAAGGGTCAGTCTCAGCCTTGTTCTTTATGGCATGACATGGGCAGGTGTTGTTGCCATTTGGAAGCAAATTCTCAGATCACTGATTCCTAGTGCGCTGTGTTGCTGTTCTAGTGCTATGGTTTCTTGTTGAAATGTGGATACTGTTCAAGGATGAATCTTGTCTTGTCCATTGATTTTACATTTGACATATTTAGCCTTTCTCCGTGAAGGTCCAAGTTACTTGAAAAGAATGTAAAGACAATGTGTTTTATAAAGGATATCATGAAATCATGAGATCAGCAGTTATAAAGGTACCTTGGTATTATAAAGAAAATTTATGTTATTTAGGTGAAGCCCAGAAAACACATTTTTTGCTTAGAAAAAGTGAAACAGATGTTAGCCAAGACTAACAACCTATCTCAAATCCGCTTGCCTTGGCAGTACAATCTTCAGCTGGCATTCATGAGAGGTGATGAATATGGTCTATGTTCTGCTTAAAAGATGCTGACCATTTAAAAGTTATATCTGCATTAACCATGCTAAGACAATATTTAGGTCTTGTGAACATTAAATGTAATCCAAATGTTGGGTAAATTTTAGATTTAAGATCACTGTAATGCAGTATGATTTTCCAAAATTAAAGTCTGTATGACTTTAACCAGATTGTTTTTTTAGGCCTACATCAACTTTTTAGTTTGAGTAACGGCATCCATTTGGCAAACAGAATTGAGCCAGTTGGAAATTATTTAACAGTAATTCCTTTTTTTATTTACATGATGTATTAGTCCATTTAAATGCTGGAGTTCAGGAAAGTGAGGTCCACTATAAAAGCGAACAAGTATTCTCATATGCCACCCAATTTGGATAGCCAAGTTTTAAACTTTGCCAACAGTTGTAAAGTCTTTGCACTTTGAGTTGTAATAATTACCTCACCATCTGCAGTAGGCTTAACATTTTTAGCCTGCATACCAGTTAACAGCATCCTTCCACACTTTTATGTAGGTTAATATTTGCTTTACTCATCTTGTAAACAAAAGGATCAAAAGGCCACAGTGTGACTCCATCTAAATTAGCTCAAATACAAATAGTGTAAAACGTATTATGTATGTCATTAAACTGTACTCTATATGTTGCAACGCAAATGCAACACATATTAGCACAACACATGTCTGAGTGCTTGACCAATTAAATCATTGATAACATCTGTTCTACAGCCACTTTCAGCGTCCTTGCTGATTAGCTAAAGAGCAAACACCATGGATAGACTCAATCAGTGTCTGAAAAGCTTGCAAAAAGAAACTTCTTTCAGTCCCTGACCACCACTTGTTTGCACTGCACCAAGGATAATCTTGTAGGTTCCACAAAGTTAAACAAGCGGCATGCTGCCAAGTCATCTGCTCTCAGCATGGCATTTGAGTGTAGCATTGGCAGAGGTCCAGCATTTTTGTAGCATTTTTTTTAAAATAATCGCTGTGGTTCATCTTTGTTGTTGGGGTATACTGTATTTACAGAAGATTACTTAATCACTTTAAACTATAGACGTTAATGGTGGTTAATGAGGGTACTGATGAAACGATGCATTTCTCTTTACTTATTTGGTCTGTTTTGTGCACTTACATCATGATTCCTACTGCACACTGTGTTTTGTTAGGTATTGTAGCTGCAAGTCACCATTTCTCCTTCTTTCTTTTTATACATTTCAATATAAAGTATTAAGCCTTTTGTCTAAGTACAAATATTTAGTGTATTAGCAGCAGTTTATCACTTTCAATGTTCAATATACATTGTTGTACTTTCTTCTCATCCTCAGACTCTATTCCCATCATGGACTCAACAACCAGAACTGCTCCAGAGAAGAAGGAGTGCAAGAGTTCAGGCCTAGATGCTAGCAGCTTTTCTGACCTTCCTAAGAAGCCCTCACCCAGCACAATGTCACGAGGTGTGAAAGCCTATTGAAAAACAATGTGTTTCACCAGAAAACCTTACCTACTCTTTATCAATATTGAGTAAGAGAACTGTCTTAAAATATATGCTCAGATGATGTTCACCTTCAGGTGAGCTAGACTCAGGCATGAAATTGTAAGTAGGAGATGATCAAATGCTTTAAAGGTGACTTCAAGTATAGTTATCAATTTTAATGAAACCAGCCCTACAGAGCTTGTCTAAAACAGTCTGTCAATTGTATAAAAAGGACAGTTCTGTGAAAGACTTTCATAAAAGTTTTAACACAAGCTTTTCCTCGGTACAGCTGAGGAAACTGTATTAATTTAATAGTTAGCGGATGCCAGTTCATGACTCATTGCAAAAGGTTTGTCAATTTAACATTTGATTCAATAGTCAAAAAGAGAGAATGAAGCAAAGAGGGGGAAAAGTAGCACATGTTTAAAAGATGTCAGTGAATGTGTGATGAAAAACCAGACTAACAAGGTTGAAAGACCTTGTTCTTACCCCAAGAGGATAAATGTTATAAATTACTTAAACAGCTGGTGGAAGACTGGTCCACACCGTCCATCAGAGTCCTCTGACAAACACGAGCATGGCAAGAGACTTTTGAAATGCTAATAGCCTTTTCATATCTGTGTATTTTACGGTTTAATGAAAGGCTTGGTGGCCTGCCATAAGAAGGCAATAATCATTAATTGTTAAAGAAGCTGATGAAAAATAGGACATGTTTTACAGGCTGTCCATAGCCATCAAAGACCAACATGAAAATGATATATGCTTATTTAATCATAATCATAATCATAATTGTAATAAATAACTGGACAATTGAATCATGACCTGTAAGTTACTGTGAGTCAACAGTTGATGAACGAAATAGCAATAACACTGATAATGGAGTTTATTGTGTTAAAAGGTTACTGCTTAGTGTGTGTGTGTGTGTGTGTGTGTGTGTGTGTGTGTGTGTGTGTGTGTGTGTGTGTGTGTGTGTGTGTGTGTGTGAGGGGCCATAGCACAAGATGATTATTAATTTAATAGTTTAAACTGTTCTGTTCGCTCTCAAGCTGTTTCTTCTGGCATTACATGTGATAGAGTAAGGAATCAGAATGCAATCTCAACTTTTTAGAGGTTACTTTGAAGAGGTTTGTAATAACAACAGGTTAGCAACTATTAAGCTTCAAAATATATACATTGATACATTAAGTATTACAACACTACAATAAGAAAACATATTAGAAACTTCATAGAATTAATTGCATAAGAAATGCACAGTATGTAAATAAAAAATGTTTTGAAATCATAATAAAATTGAGTATGAACTTTTTGAATACATAATAAATTCATTGTGTTAGTTGATGTTGCTAGCTTGTTGTTCAGAAGTGTTCTGACAGTCAGTATCTCCCCCTGGGCACTGTGAGTCATTGCATCTCAGTTCTGTGGTTCTCAGGCTTTAAAGAACAACTGACTGTTGGGAGGGCTTTCTGTACAGCCCTAATTTGTGATAAGTTACACTTATCAAAATTTTTTTAAATTTGGTAAATATGACATCACTAAATAATAATGTTTAATAATAAAACCATAACACATAATTCGCAGGAACTGTTGAGATTAGTTTTAAATTATAGTGGCAGTATACAGTACTTTAATAATATTAAGTATAAATCTTGAAAGCAATAATGCAAAGTGTGTGTGCTTGTGTGTGTGTAGACATCCTGATCAGCCATAATATGACAACACAAATCATTATTCCCAGTCTTGTGTGACTGAAGCAGCTCTGGCACCTTGGGGTGTGACTCTACAAGGCCTCTAGAGGTGTACTGTGGTGTCCTGCAGCAGGACATTGGAATTGGATCATTTGAGAGATCCAATGCCAATGAGTTGCGGAGTGGCACTGATCTGACTTTAGTTTGTCTGGTGCATTCTATGGATGCTCAATCAGTTTGGGATCTTGGGATTTTGGAGGCTGGTTCGGCAGTTGCGTGGACAGCCTTTTTTCCCGCAGGCATGTGTAAGCATTGAGTGCCAATGATCCTGATGATTTTTTTCCTCTTGCCCCATTGTAATACACTTAACACAAAATATTAACATTATGCTTAACATTGTTCTATCCTTATGCATGATGGGTATTGCTACATGAAAGCTATGAGTAGGTTAATACCAGATTTGAAAATGTATTGCACCGTTTTCAGTACTTTGGAGCTTTTTTTCCAGTCCAAGTGTCCACATTTTACCATGCACATTTCCAGTGCTTACATTTCACAGACTGTACTCTTTGGCATTGGTACTTACGTGTAAAGTTACATTTGGCCTAGAATTGAACATTGGCTCTTTTTCAAAGGGTAGATGTCATGGCATGACTTGTTTATGAATCAGTACCTGCATTTCTTCTGATCCTCCACATCTAGTTGTTCATGACTTAAACCATCATGTTCTCAAAGCATACAGAGGTTACAGGTGTACTTAGTACACCTAGGTGTAAGGTAGTGGTTTCAGAGGTAGACCCTTAGAGATTGTATTTCATCACACCACATGCCTTGACATTAGCTTAAATTTCAGTGATGTAAGATTACTGCAAGTTTTTCACTGTGTAACCTCTCATGTTATGCCCCAGTGGATTTTGGAGAACATGAGCACAATATAGAAAATATAAATAGTTCTGGGCTGATCTGTACAGCTTTGCTTGCTTTCAGTGAAATGACTATGTGTGTTGGTAATGGCATGTGTTACCTTCTACTGCTTTAAAACACTAATTAGGGCACGTTATCTCTCCTGGTGAGTATCAGAGAGGTAGGCGGGGGATGGCAGGGGCAGAGGGCCCTCTGCTCAGCCATGCGGCAAGTGGCCCCGGGGATGGGGAATGCACTAAGGGTCAAGCTACTGGTAGAGAAAAATGTGGCTTAAAAAAGCTGCTCCATCCATAGCCCACTCTAAAGGGACAGCCACTAATCTTCCTGAGAAAGGGATTTATGCTCTGTTTTCCCCTTCTTCTCTTTCTCTAAATGAGGCCCTTCCACCACGCTGGTTCCTTGGCTCTGTGAAAAGCAGTCAAAGAACAGCAATCTTTCACAGGTTTAGCAGTCTAAATCAAGGATGACTCTACCTATCAGGGTAAAGCCTCATCAGTATGAAAAGATTTTTTGGCAATGCTGCTTTAACTTTAATTTGTACATTTTACACTCTGATGTTTTAGCTTAGTTTAAGATCATGGCTTGCCAATTTTGGACCTCCGTCATTAAACTGTATTTTTTTAATGACTGGTCTGAAACTAAATGTTATATCAATAAAGACCTTTAATGTTAATCTGTGTTTATCTCCAGTCCCTATGTTTTATAACTTTGTGTGTATCGGACTCAACATTAAAGTATGCAGATATTTAGATGATCAATAACAAATATCTGCTTTTTTTGGTGAAACGATTGATAATTGAGTATAACCTTATTTTCAGTAATAATACCCAAACTGAGCATTTTGACGTATACAAAAAAATATATTTTATTGGCTTGAAATATTCAGGAAAAAAATTATCATACACAGTAGTCTGCATATATCAATACTGTCTCTCCTAATATCCGATATCTGAGAAGTCTTGGAGAGAGAGATTACAGGAAGCCATATTGACTCAGGCCAGTTTTCTCTTCCTGTCAGGGATAGAGCTGCCCAATATCTGGAACTGACTGTTTTCTTCGACAGGACAGATATATTTTCAGTGTGGGACATGTTCTTATTTTAAAGGCACAAGCTGAAGCCTATATTTCTCCTAAACTGTAAGGTGACCCAAGAATATACATTATTTATAGCACTGCCTTTCATCCGCGTTTGCAGTAAAGCCTTTGTGACTGTAATAAATGCATGTGGTGTTGAGTTAGTGTCTCAGCTGAGTTTGTGTTATCGAGAAACCTGTACTAAGTTTTACTTTGCTTTTCTGACTTCATGTGAACAATACCTTTTTGACCAGGCTAAGATGATTTGTGTTGAGATTAACTTGTGTGGATTTATATGTAAAAAGTTAACTTTTTTTTTTTCCAAGTTGCTCACTCATCCCCTAATCTTAAATTTCATTTAGGGTATTGGCTAGCAGCAACAGGGATTTAAAGATTAGACATGGCACATAAATGCAGAAGGATGTCTTATTTTTTCCACCTTGTTTCTGTGAGTAAGGCTAATGGAGTTCAGTTGGTATTCAGAAGAATCTGAGCAAGAGGTTTGGGATATTGCACTTTCTTTAACACTTAAGAAAAGTTAAAATGAATGAAATTGTGGCCTATATAGAGAATTAGGTTGGTTATGGGGATGTCCTCATAAGTTTTCCCTTGAATAAACTTGAAAAAAAAAAACATGGAATTTTTTTTCTCCACCATTTTGATGTTGGAACTTAAAATCGTGTGGCAGATTTTCAATATTAAAATACCGTGAAATAATGAATAATATATTTGTACAGTTAACTTGTAACTTCTAAAGAATATTTCCGAGCTTTAAAGCATACTACTTAAAAGCATGTGGAAAAAAAAACGTTTGTGATTACAGAATAGAAAAATCCACTCTGATTTGAGACACATTGTAATAGTATTCATACACATTTGAGTGCTGACAGAGATACAACTTGTCTCCCAGGAAGAAATAATACATAAATGAAAGTACATCTCTGTGATATTATTTTAATGCCAGAAGGCTTTGCTGCTGCTTCAAAGCCTCTAGTTAAAAGTCAAAATGAGGGCACTTTAGGCAATGTCTGCACACATAAATCTCTCCATACTGGAGAAGTCCACACACATGGGGTCCAAAGACAACATGTTACATTCCAAGCCATTTACAAGCAGTGGGAGAGAAGTTGGGAGCAATATATGGATGCTTTAGGGGATTAGACAGCTCCCCCTTTCATTCCTGCTTCGTTTCTCCCACTCCTTTCTTCTTCCGCTCATTTTTAAAGGCATGCCTTTCCTGGCATGCATGATTTAATCCTAGCATCAGACTCAGGGATAGTCCCTTCCTGTTTTCCCTTCCCTGTGTGGATCCACCAGCCTTAGATTTTCTTGTTTCAGGTGTACTGATGCACACTTATTTAAAAATCCACAGACAGTGTGAATATATATCTGTGAATATACACTCAAGCAGCATTGCAAGCTGGTGCTACTCCTAATACACAACTGAAGAGAAGAAAAATGTATGTTACTAGTGTCAATAGACTTCTATAACCAGGTAGTGTGCAGGAGAGACACCGCGAGCTGTGTTGTCTCCTATATACAGGCACATCTGTACAGGCACATCTGTGCTCACTATAATGAAAACATGGTGTCAGCCAGTACCCACATCGCAGCTCAGAGCCTGGCCAACAGATCAGTTAAGCGTGACAGAAAGAACATGTCTGAAGTCAACAAAGTGGAAAAAAAAAAGAAAAATACATACCACAGAGCAATAGTATGTTTTTCATGAAATAGTACTGTACATACTTTACAATATAATATTTTGCCACTTTTATACCTCCTTACACATTCTTTTGATGCTTAAAAAGCAAAGAAAAAATTTTACATTGCCTGGCCAAAGCAACTTCGACCAGTTTTAGCTGTAATTATGGACACAATGCAGTGGCCAATTCATGCATGAAAATAATTCCTTATGTTCCCAGAACCACTGGAAGTCTTGGAAACTGCCTTTGTCGTCAGGGAGAAACAATTCATTCATGTGATAATCTGGTCATTCAATACATCCATGTAGTCAGCTGACTTAATTTTACTGCCAAATAAAAGTGCTGAGTCTAGACCTGACCAACTGAAGCAACCACCGATCATAACTCGTACAAAGGCTTGTACAGTGGCCACTCTACATGCTGGGTGCATTGCTTCATGTGCTTCTCTTCTTACTCTGTAGCTTGAGTGGCTTTCTTATGGCCCCAAAGCTATTTAGTCTCAATAATTCTGAGTTATCGGCACAATGTGAGTGTGGAAATGCTCTTATAGTGCTTTCACTATTAAAAATATCTATAATTCCTACTGCGATTTTTATGATGTGCTGCAGTTTTACCAAGCGTCTAAATGATCTCTAATTAAGGGGATTTATGACTCTTTTTCTGACCACATTTCTTCCACGATTTAGCACTATCATCCAGGTTTGTGTTGGATGATTCTTAACCTAATTCCAGTAATTTCAGCAATCTCCTTTTTTTCCAGGCCCTTCTGAATTGGTGAAAAAAAAGTTTGATCAACAAATTTTCCCTTTTAGTACTTTTGAGTACTAAAAGAATTGAGAATTGAGATCTATTTTTTTCAGTGATTGTGTTTTGGAAATTGTCTAGGAGGTTCACTCCCTGTCCTATATTATCATTAAACCAAATTAGACACAGTGCGAAAGGACACTTTCAGGTCAAAATAATGCTTCAAAAACATTCCAGCATCTAAAAAAGTTTAGCTAAAGAATATAAGTTTAGACATCTACCTTCTTTGCATACCTTCATGGCATTCTTGGCCTGACAATCTCAACAGAATGATGAAGAATCTCATATTGGTGTAATAGACATTACAGCACAGTAAAATTCTAATCTTTGCATATCTCAACTTGTATGGAAGTTGAGGTCAAAGGACAGGATCAGTCATGGTACATTGCCTCTGGAGCAGGGATATTTAAGGGCCTTTGTCAAGGGCCCAACTGTGGTTTAGCTTTAGGACTTATAAGTTCTCTTCAGTAACCCAGAGCCTTAACCATTGAGCCACCACTGCCACTAGAATGGCCTGAATGCTGAATGATTCATGTCTTAGATTACTAAGGGCTTTATAAGAACAGATAACAAATATTGTTACAGAATGCATTTCTTGATTTTTTTTTTTTTTTACTTGCACTAATTTCACAAAATGAAACCTTGTGCCATCATAAACAACATACCAAATATATCAGCAAACATACTATATATAAGTTATAATAATGCTAAAACTAATTATTTGATAAAGGTAAATACCACTACTAATGAGCCCCATGTGACTATCCAGGAACTTGTCTATGTCCTTAATTTAATTTGTTTAAGACAAGCACAGGATAGTCTGACAACACTGGTCATTACTGTACTCTCTCCAAAGCCCTGATGGTTTATAGAAAAGTGTGTGACCAGCAAAATAAACAGCAAGGGATGACTGTGTAAACAGAGGAATCCCCCAACTGATGGTGGACAGAAAGTCAGACCTGGAACATGAGGAGGTTTAGTCATTCAGCCAAATAATGAGTGTAAGTGAATGGAACTGTTATTGCACTAGCCCATGCATGGCCTTACAGTGTGTGTCCCACAACATGGTAAAGTGACCTCGCAAGATGTGTGTATTGTGCTTAGAAGTGCATTGTGGTTTCTGCAAATTAAGGCTTGTTTTTTCATGAGGATGAGGTCAAAGCCCAAGAGAAACTGAGATTTGTTTGGACAGAAGAGAGTTGGTATATTTTGGCTTTCTGTCTGCAGAGACGCAAGTCTGCTTTTAGAACTCATGTCTGCTTTTACGCTGATACACCCTTTAATTTCAAGCCTAGTCGAAGTGTGCAGTTTGGCCACCATGGTTTAAAGAAAAGGACAGCATGAGCATTTACTCATACATTGCTCTCGACAGAAAGTGAATGAAAGATGTTATTGAAACTGTCAGTCTGTGAACGTCTTTGCATGTCTTGTCACATGTCCACATTACTTTTGTCTTCATGTGTGATCAGTTAGTAGCAGTGTGAGGTGGCTAATGGAATCATAAACTTTTCTTAGTCAGGGTTCAAATAGTTACCTTAAACATAAGTACATTATAGCCTTAAGGACAATGTCAAAATTATGGAGGAAAAAAAATCTTAATTTTCATCTTTAGGGATTGCTTTCTTGAGCCCATACCCAGTATAAGTGGGAATAGACCAGGACTAGTCACCTCAGATGGGATTCCAGTCATACCAGGTTAACACACACATTCACACCTATGGGTATTTTTGCCAATTCCATTAAGAATCCATGAAAAGACAGAGAGAACATGGGCGCAACGCCATTCAGTGACCTGATCTCAAGATCGAGCCAGGGACCAGAGTGAACACTGTGAGGCAACAATGCTACTCACTGTACCACCATATCATCCAAATATATTTGTGTGTGTGGCCATTTTTGCAGTTGGAGTATTTATATATCATAATCTTGAATGGCATTTTTTTCTCTTTTTTTGTATCAGGCTTCAAGATCACTCTGAATGACTAGATAGAAATGTGGGCAAATGTAAAGCCTCCGTACAAATTAGTTTTGTTGGACAGGTAATTTCCCACAATGTAAACTAAGCATTCTTGGCTTGGGCTTCAAAGCGATGCAAGGTCAGCACACTATACTAGCAAATACAGACTTGTTCCTAGCTCTCATGATCATCCCACTCCTGTTCCTTCCAGTTTAGTGGGGATGTAGGGAGGATCTTATCTTATCTAAGACTCAGACGATGGCATGAAACCAATGAAATAAACAACCCATATTCTTGACATTCTGTGGCATAGAGCCACATACACCTCACCACAAACACAAGAAAATGCAGTGAATCAGATCCTGTATTGACATTAGGTCTGAAACTGTTTGCTGGCAATGCATGACATGATGATTGTGATTATCTCTTTAGACAGCTCTTTAGAGTTAAGTGTGTCTGTTCTCTGAACACAAGCAAATTTGACATCATACTGTACATCTACAAACCATACAAACTGTTGGTTTTGGCACTAAACAGGTTAAGTCATTGGAGAGAAATCCCCTTCTAATCCTTCTTATTCAAGACAGTTGTGTTCTATGAAAGTATCATGCAAGCTCTAAATTTCCCACAACACACCAGGGGATATTTAGGAGGAGATGAGGGAAGCAGATGTACATATAAGACTTCTTTTAGGTCTGAAGAAAAAAAATTAGCTGCCTAATGTGGGGAGCCTACTTGTTTAGTTAAAAAAAAAAAAAATCAGTGAGTGTTCTTCAAGATCTCTAGACAATTGCCATCCAGCTCTACATCAAATGATGATCTAACTCGGTCTAATACCTTAATTTGGTTTTGTCTATAATTTTGTTTTTCATTTTCTTTTGTTTCAATAGAATAGCTTGATACATTTCTAAGCATTTGATTGATCTTTTTTCTGCAACTGTCTACATGTGTATGATTAACACGTCTTTATTGTTGATTACTAAGGAAACATATTTTGCCCTCGGTAGTTAGCAGCTTGCCTGAAGCCAGCCATTAACTCACCCTGCTGCTAATGCTCAGCAGCTGAAGCAACACTACGTTTTTGAGTTGTTGGGTGTGGAAACAGAGAAAATCTGTATCATTCTACCACACCCATGCACTGAAAGAGGTCAAAGTTATCCATTTAAAGACTCAATCTTTAGTCGCTTCTGGTATAAAAAACACAACTTTGGAATAATAAGGCTGAAGCATGAGCTATATGGGGTTATGGCAGAAAGATTTCTGTGTAGCATAGTCAATATTTTTGACTAACCCTAACACCCACCCCCCACACTAATTTTTCCCAGCCGATTCCCCCCCTGTTTTCATGCCATTTGCTAGGGGCACGCTCTGTATTCATTAGCTTAGGATGCCTGGGCAGCAGCCAAAAAGTGTTCTGCTTCAGGTAAGATTTTCTTCCATCAGGGCGGGCCTCACCCTGCTGGTAGAGACACAGAGGCGTCTGGGCCCAGAGGGAGTCATCCTAGGCCTGCCAAAAAGCAGGCCAAAGTGAAAAAAAGCATATTTTCACTCACACAAAACAACACCTAGCAAGTCTGTAGATTTTAACCCACTGGTCATAGAGCCACCAAATGACTAAAAAGAAAGGAGGGACAGTGTTGACTCTGAAGTTATCCTTGATCAATCGAATTGTGATGTTGAATCTGAAAGTAAATATGCTTTGCCTTATCTGATTTGGTAGCTCTAATGCTGTATATAGTATCCCATGGGATTTTGTGTGGTTGCCAGACACAGTTCTGCTTCCACTATTTTGATTTTGCCATTCTTTATGTTGACAGATAGCTTTTTGCAGGAGCTCCAATTGGTTTAAAGTGGCACAGTGTATTCCTGTGGAATTTAGATTTGCAACCAAAGGAAATACTTTCAGACACCCAAGTCATTTTTCTTTTTTCGTGTGTGTGTATTGCTAAGAAGATCTTATATAAATGTGTTTAAGGATTCTTTTCAGTTTTGTGTATCCTGAATGCTTTTAAGTATCCACATCACTGCCAGGATTTAAAAGAAACCTCAAGGGTAAAACACTTAAAGCAAAGCTATAAATGTATGTATTTGTCATTTATGGATAATCTTTGTGTCAGATCTCAGTGTAAGACATTTGAATGTTGTTGCAGTGGGCATACCCTAGCCTGCTGTGAAAATGCAGACATATTTCATTCTAAATAGTCCATGTGTTGGTCTGAATTGGTGTAGCTCAGGTTTGACACTTCAGGCAAATCTTACATGACAGCTTGTCAAATGCAGTGAGACAGTAAAATTGCCATGTAATTCTTAATGAAAATGTACTCAGACAGAAGAAATAATATGAGCTTGACAACCTTCACGTTAGACACAGCATGCATAATAGTTCCTGTGACGTTTACAATGACTGCAATGAAGCAGACTTTTCTAAGTTTCAAATGTTTACCCAGTGCCCTATGTTTCAAATCACACTCTCATACATACCTTCACTGAGGGGTTAGAAAGAACAAAGCAATTAAATACTGGGAGAAACTTATACTGTGTTCTACATAAACAAACGTCCTGCACAACTTTCATTTGACTTAGAGAAAAGAGTACATTCCAATTACAATCCCATCCGCTTGGTCTTTGTAATAATGACGGAGAACCTCCAACCATGTTCATCTTTCTACGTCAAACAGTTTGTGACAGCATTCAAGATCATATAGCCATTGCAGGCTTCTTACCTGTCAACATTTTATTTGTTCCGTCAGTCAGAAAGAATTCTGAGAATAGAGAAGAATTCTCAGATATCACAGTTCATGTTAGCATTTACTTATTGATAAGACTAGGAACATAATCTTTCAAAAATGTTTATCTCTGTGATAATTAGCATCCAGCACATCAGACCTTTAAGTACAACTGATATAGGCACACACAACCATCATTATTGCAGAGCCTTGTTCAGTTTTGGGGAATCAAAGTAAATCTACAAATGGTACCATGTGGTACCAATTACCATCAGGGAGAATTAACTGAATCTGGACACATCTGTGGCACATGTGGATCTTCATCATGGAAATGGCGATTGTTAAATTTCTTTGAGCTTTGAGATTATTTTGAAGGAAAGTACAAATAACTAAAAAACTTTTTAATCAGATTGCTGGTAGGTTTTGTCCTGCTTAACTTCCTGCTGTTGAATCTATCAGAAAGGTAAAAAGACCAGAAGCTAAACTATACTGAAATATAATTTAAATATAATATCTACTATGAATATCATTTGCTAAAAAATAATTTTGTTTGTCTGAGAAGCTTTAATGAGGATTTTTTGCCATCCTTTTATATAAGTCATTTTTAGAAACATGAAGCCTATAACTTGGATATCCATTGATATTTTCATTTAAAGGGACCTCAGACCTCTGGTACCTAGTACACATGGGCACATTTTATATGAAAGTTTGTAATTTTTGTCTAGAAAACTAACATTTCTGCTATGAAAAAGAAAAGGTCTTTGGTATCTATAGATAGATGAGCTGTTTTGCTGGGAACTGACAGTCACATAGTTTTAAAATCATTTAGTCTCAGCCTCAGACACTCCACCCACAGGATATGGAGTATCTGATAACTTTTGTACACTTTTCTGGCCACAACTTTAATCATCTTGAGGGCGCAATCTGGCAGCGCACACTTATAAAATATACACACTTTTGTTCCAGTTTCCAGTGGGAGAAGATCATAAGCAAGACGTTGATGAAAAAAAAATGTTCATGGAACATATTAGAGTGTTTTGTGTGAAGAGGACAGTGATGAGTATACGATATATGAGATGAGACGTTTCCTACCAAGCTACAGGAAAATGTCTGTGGTTGTTGATCAGCCAAAGAAGTTAATTTGCCTCTTTCTGTGAAAGTTACCAGACTAAATTGGACTGCTTTGCAAAGCTGCAAATGTACCTACTTCCATAAGACGCTGTAATCTCACACATTGAGTTTCGGTTATTAGTAATGCTTTTATAACTACAGAGTATCCAGTGAAGGACTTTCTCTAACCATTTGAAAGTGGCAGACAGGCTTTAGTTATCTGATTCAATTTCTGCAGTAGATGCTCACCAAGCCGAGATATACCTTCTATTCTAAAAGGTAGGCACACATACTTCTCTACGACAGTCATTTCACTTCAGAATAAGTTCAGGCTGCCATTAATGGCCTAATTACCAAATTAAAGTGTCTAAAGTGATGTCTTTATTATTTGTGCTAATGACCCTCCTCTTAACTGAGACAGAGATTATTGTAGAATTCTGCTTCACTGTCAGCATGCAACTTTTCAACCAGAGGAGCTCTCGGTCTTCACATGTTTCAGACGTCCCATCACACAGCTTTTATGTTTCTCACCTTCACTCCTGTTGCCCTCATAATTGATGGCAATTTTCAATCCTAATTTTGCTTCATTGTCAATGGAATGAGCAGATATAATGGAAACTGACAGGTGGACACTCTTAAGTGGGTTCTTCATTTTGACAGCTAAACAGACTTTGGACATTAAGATGACAGTTTTCAGAGTTCACAACTATATATATATATATATATACAATTTTTTTTTTTTTTAAATTGTAACTAATCTGTTGGAAAACAATTAGTAGTGTGCACATAACATTGCAAAAAATGCAAAGAATTATAAACAGAAAAAGTACATATGTACAATATATAGTATATCGTATAGCATATTCTACTAACCATCATAGCAAAAGTCTCTTTCCCACTGTAGCACCAAATGTCTCATATGGACACAAGCAAACTGTAACCATATAATAATTATGTGGGTGATCACGTTTTTTTATTTTAAATTTGCATCACTTTTGTGATACCCAGCATCTGTTACTACGTCTTTTAGTGTACAGTATGTTTAGTCCGATTTGACCATAATGCTGTGGTCAAAAAATCAGTTGTTGCTCTGTTCAACCAAAAAGAAAAACTCATACTGTTAAAAATCCCCCATATAAAAAATTAACAAAATATGGCATGTTGACTGTTGAATGATAATATTGCTGTCTTGCTGTCACTATCATGTAATTCCCATTATTTTTATAGTTATTCTCTCAGTGTTTCAGCACAGCAAATAAGAAAAGGACCTGTGTCCATTCATAAGACATCTGAACACCTATCTGTAGGAAATCTAACAACTATTTGGCACAGCAGTGATAAAAGGGTATAATTCGACATTTCCTCCTTAGACCCTACGTCTCTAGTCATTCACTTGACAGTGTAATGTTTGCCTGCTTTGCTCTGATCTGCAGTTAGGATAATGTTGTTGAATCATTGGTGACTTATTGGTCTAGTACATTTCAGTAAAGTGTTGCGGGGTCATCTTAGATCCCTCTGAAGTGTTTACATAGACCTCTTGTGCTTCTTTTCAGTATTCTCTAGCAGCTTGTGCTAAGATAAATATTGCCCTATGCAGAGTGCACTCGGAGGGCCAGACAGAAGCATGCTTCTGCTTGTCAGACAATATTTACAAGAGCACCACAAGGACTTAAACAAGTGTGTGAACAAAAACATAGTAGATTTTGTTTCAGGCTATAGTACATGATGTTTTGGAGTGCCTTTCTAAGCTGAAAAATATGCTGAGAAAAATGAAGACTATAGATGTACAGGTTACAAATGAAATGTAAAACCTGTCGCTCTGTTTAGGCGCAGTCAGCAGGGATGCTAGTCCTAGTGTCTAGTCCTCCTCTTAGAATAGTCCCTACTATTACAATTTTACCTGCTAGTATGTGAATTTACTAATTGTGGTAAGTCATGGGTATGAGCACAGTAAGATTTTGTATAAGACCTCTGTGTGTGTGTGTGTCAGAGGCAGCATGGTCAAGTAGTGGTTAGCGCTGAGGCCTCGCACAACCAGGGTTGAGGGTTCAATGCCCACTGCAGTTCCCTTGGGTCCAGTTTCTTCCCACAGTCCAAATACAGTTTAGGCTAAATGGTGTTTCCAAATTATCCACAGTGTGTTCATGTGCTTGTGTGCACTGCAATAGATTGGCTTCTGTCCAGGGTGTACCCCACCTCGTGCCACAAGTTACCTGTGGTAGGCTCCAGGTCTTTTGTGACCCTTTAGAAGATAATCGATATAGAGAATGCGTTAGGGTGACCCATGGTGATTTGTGGCTTGCTGGCATGGGCCTGTTAAAAAAATACAACTTTCTATGAACTGCAGTGCTAGCAAGCTAACTAGCATTGTCAGTGATAAGCCCAGGTTCAGAAAAAAAAAGAGTCTGCAGTTCGGCTGGCGATTTGCACTGGTAAAGAATGGACCTGTGTTTTACCAAAAAGTGACCAGCTGCAAAAAAATTTAATTGGATTCTGTTACTTATTTACTACAAAGTCCCATCGTGTAATGCCTGCTACACAAAGCAACATTTTTATACTAGCGGGTATACATTTGACTTGTAACCCTTTGATTGCGCTGGTCTTTTTTATTTGGTGATGACCCACAAGCATTAACGCACAGCTTTGCTTTGTCACTGTTGTTCATTAAATATCAGCAAAGAAAACAGAAATGAAAAATAGTGTAGGTTTACACATCCTGTAATAGTGTATTGATGTTACTGTTTTCTCATTCCTCCACATGAATAAACATAGATATAGCTATGGCTATAACACTCACCTTCTAGCAACAGGCTAAAAGTCACAACTTAACCGGTGCATGCACACACGCCTCCAGTGCTCTCCAGTGCAGGTGGTCTTAATCCACGCTTCGTTACAAGAATTTGTTAACTTATTTTATCAATAATTTCCTCAACTTTGAAGGGATGTGCAAGTCGACTCGCGCCGTCGCTTTCATGCCCATTGATCGTTCCAC
This sequence comes from Clarias macrocephalus, assembly GCA_011419295.1. Taxonomy (NCBI): domain Eukaryota; kingdom Metazoa; phylum Chordata; class Actinopteri; order Siluriformes; family Clariidae; genus Clarias; species Clarias macrocephalus. Next base: position 72,068 of record JAAGKR010000787.1, read on the forward strand.
TCATTTTGTCCTTGTTTACAAACTCTCTTTATCTGTAGCTTAAACACTGTTTTAAGATAATAATCTTTACTGATGGTCTTACCATACCAAATTGTTGTCTTTTGCATCCCTTTACTAGCGCTGGAATATATAAATTTGCTCAGCCTTTATCAATTTGTTAAGTGGGAACTGGGTTTTAGAGGTAAGAGCCATTTAACCTTTACACAATAATGGGTCTGGTGGGACTGGCCTCTTCCAAAATAAGTCTGTCGCATCCACAAGGAACAGGGGCTTATTGAATGGTTGGATGACTATCAGAATGCTGTAAATGATATGCCTTACTAAGATACTTCACATTGTATTGTTCTTTCAGTTTTTAACCTGTCCATTGTATGGAAATTATGCTGTTACATTTTTCCCTACATTACTGTTTGTGTTTCAAAAGCAGAGCAGTATTCTTTAGACAGCAGTGACTAAAAAGCAGGCACTGCTGCTGGCTGTAAATGCCTGAACTTGGAAAAACCTAAGCCTTAGCCATTCACTGTGACTGATGTCATGCAGACTTTGGGCTTGGTGCAATGTTGGCCTTCAAATGTAAATACTTTATTTATAAATCAAGAGGAGCATGCAGACTAACACCTCTACCGTCTATTGAAAAAACTGTGTTACTCATAGCTCCCTGTTTATTTACTTTCATACCTGTAACACAGCCTGCATCACATTCTGATGTTCCCTCAACAGAGTATGGTTTCTGAAGTACCGGGAGTTCTGGCATCCTTCCTGAATGTCCTGTTACTTGGGTTCACCTCAGTTACTGTGATAACTGAGTTTTTGTTCAAAAACATTGATGTTAATCAAAAATTGTAGCTATAATAGGCAAAATAATTGGAATAATGCCTTTTTTTTATCTTTAATTGAAAGTTTTTAACAGCAGTAAACATTTCTTAAGTAAATAATCATTGCAGGTTACAGCTACATAATCCCTGAAGGTACATTTTGGTTTTGATTGTTGAATGGATCTACTCATGTTTTATTAGTCAAATTAATATAAACATATTTAGCCTTTTAATTTGTCTGAAATTTGAATTTGTAAAATTTGATTGCTTTTTCCCTCACAATGACTTTTTTATCACTGTTATTTGGCTAGATTTTATAGGACCCAGGATCCTATCTTAATAGGATCTTTGTAAATATTTAAAATTCATTCTTTTACTTCTAAAAATGATTTACAATGACACTCTTGCATCCTTCATACAAAAGACAATAAACGGTCCAAGGAAGCAGGGTCAAAGGTGAAACCGAACTGAAAAGAATCTTTGCAGGATGTACCCATACACCAGCACTGGGGGTAAAACAAAGTAAACAGGATGGCTCCTAATATAGCAACAGTGGTGGAAGTGTGATGACTTGGCTAAATAGTTTTTCAACAGAACGGTGGAACTTGAGAGGGCATGCCTTCCACAGCGCACAGTGATGATTCATTACGAAACACAAAGATCTGACAAATGGCTCAAGGGTTAGTCAGCTACTAAGAAACAATATCTTTTCACTAAACATCCTTCACCAAGGTGCAACATGAGGACTACAGTTCTTGAATCCTGGGGCATTTCTTCTGTAATGCCTCCATTGGCAAGCCAGCATCATAAGGAGGATGTGGTACATGGAACAATTCCAAAGCCCAAAGAATGAAACACTGGCCAAATGTGATTTATTTTTTAAGATTTTGTGGCTTTGCACAAGTAAACTTGATGATTTAAAATCACCATTGTTTAAGAGGAACCATATAGAGTCCTATACAATCAAAGATATTCATCCACCAAAGTTCCAGAAACGTTTAAAATATATAATTTTTCCAAAACTAATATTAGTCAAATTCCAGTTTTGTGGTTTGACCCCAATGCATTAACCATTGACCCGTATTTAAATGAACCGGAGTTACACAAACTGTTGGTTTGATAGCTCAGCACACTGCATACCTAGAAATTAAAATTGCACCATTTTTTATTGTTTTGTTTTTGCTACCATTAATGTAGCTTACTAAACCAGCTGCACACAGCTGTTGATTCGATCTTACTAAGTGCATACTCTCACTTGCCACTATAAACATCTACAGAATAGCTTTCCTTGATGCTGTGAAAGCATTACAGAAGCTTTCCACTTTGCCAGGTGTGCCATGCTGCCTGTGCTATAAAATAGGTATTAGTAAGAATTTGTTAACAAAACAGGATTTTACCTGGCAAGAGGGTCATTCATTTTATAGATCTTTTAAAAATTCAGTAACTTTCAAAGTATAAAGGTCCACTCTAATATTTTTCCCTTATTTAGTGCAGATGCTGAAGCAGCTTTGCATCAAATAGAAAATTACTGAGTATTAAACAATTGTTTAGGATTGTAAAAGTAGAAGTGCTACTCAGCACTAGTTTGCGCAGCAGTTTTGGCCAACGTAAAGGCTATTAGGCTATTGTCTTCTGTGACGGACAGCATTTGAGGCATGTGAAATGTTTTTGTTTTTCCTTGGTTTTTTAGACAGCTGGCAAACATGAACATCATCCACCATTAGACATTAACTGATCCAGGGTTAAATGAAGTGGGGGATGATCTGTCACATTTTAGCCATGAATCTCTTTTTACAAGTTGTTTGAATGGCACGTGGTAAAACAGCCTCTTATTCTAAGACCCTCAGCTGAAGGACTAGCACTGCTGCAATTCCACTCCACTCTAGAGAAGAAAAACAGTCGCAGTGCTTGTTTGCTTGCCAGTTCCTGGAGTTTGCATTTTAATTCATGCCACTGTTGACTCTGCCCTACTTGCTTTCCTCTTTAGCCTTTAGTTCTAACTTGTTCCCCTCTCCATACTGCTGACTGAGGCTGTTTATTTTATTTAATTTTTTCCAACAGGGCCAACACTGCTGTGTAGGGAAAGAATACGTTTGATGTAGGCATTACCTCCATGACCCCTTTCTCATGGGTCATGCTGAGAGTTAGAGCCTCCTCCAGTGTACTCTGAATCACCATAAAGGAGGATCTCACCCCTATTGTTGGAAAGAAAGGTTTTCTCAGCCTCCCACCCCCCTTTTCCCCTTTTTAATAGGGGCCCCCATACCAAACTGTTGAACATCTTCCTTCCCCATCCCCCTTCGCTTTGTTGCTATCCCGTAAATTGAGCCCTCCCTTTGGAAGCACTAATTAAGAGCATAATCTTCTCTTCCTTTGAAAAAAAAAAAAAGAAACAAGAGTTGAGGGGTAATGTTTCCTTCGAGTTTCCTTCAATCTTATTATCTATCTGTCCAGTCATACTGAGGCTGGCAGCACCACACTAGGTTGTAAATATTTTACAAAGAAAACACAATAAATCGTCCTATTAGTACATCAAATCATTTCTGCAAGTGTAGTTGGGGATTATATGAGACAAACAATATAATGAGTAATAAAGGGACATCGATGCGTCATTATCAAAGCATTTTAATTCTTGTTGGTGGCATGGTGATAAGCCTGAGGACGTGCAATAATGAATGTTAGTCATCAGTATGTTTCTGGTTTCTTGAAATTAAAAAAATGATTATAGTTGTGCATAGTAGAAAAACACACACCCACACCAAATCAGCCAGGCCCTGTATGGAGATATTTGAAACATTAAAATAACCCTAGGCATAAATAGGTGCAAAAAGAGTGGTTACCTCAACATTGTCATCTTTCTTAATTTGTTACCCAAGAAATAGCATCCACAAGGAAAATTACCTTGTGCATTTGTAGCTGTTTTTAGTTTGTAGTTTAAATCAATCCCTTAACATATATAAATGGTTTATTGACCTGATCTCATCACACAACATAGAGCCAATCGAGCATTCCTTTTTTCAATAATTTTAGCTTTTTTGTGTCATCAGAACATGGACTGAGGAGCAACGCCAGCTTGGATTCCCTTAGATGAATGAGCTTGCTTTGTCAACCTTAAAGAGCACTTCCTCTAAAGCTATTCTTCCCATTATAAAGCTGTAGTGCACCTAATGCTGAGACAGCACTGACCGAGACAAGGATGCAAGTATGTTTTGACATCCATTGTCTAAGGATTCTTTTATTTTAGCTGTAAAATTAGATTGTAAAGCACTGTCATGATTTTTTGCATCATTTCCCATGATGTTTCAGAATTCATAGATTTGTATATTTTTTATAGGAAGACAGAAGGCTCATGAATAGCGAATAATTGTTAATTCAGAAGGACCATGATGTTCTTAGGAGAATAACACATTTTGTTGTAAATCAAAACCTAGTTTCACTTTAACATTAAAGAATTATAGTTAACTAATGTGTTAGTTACATTAATTTTTATGTTCTTCTACTTAATTCTTTGTACTTGATACAGTCTCAGTGCTAAATTAAGCAAAAATGTTTACTAATTTTTAAAATACCTATAATCACAACAAAGCTCTTGATACCTCTTGATATGTTAAGTCATATATGTAATTATTACATGTAATTGTATGTAACACTTGTCCCTAGCACCATGGTTATGCCAATAGCATGTTAACATGCAGTGAACGATAAAAGTCAAATGCTAGACAATAAGGCCTTGTTGTTTGCAATGATACATTGGCATTATTAGCAAGTGACACTATTGCGCAGCTGCTCATTACAAATAACTTATGTTGCCTAGAGCTAATTAAGAGTTCTATTAAAACTCACTCAGCTGCATGACATTATGAGAGCCAGCAGCTTGCTGGAAATTGTGTAAGCAATTGTATGAATTTGGCCAGTTGTTCGACATGGATTCAGACTGCCAGAGGAAAGCCAGCATGGCCCAGTTTTGTAAACATTAACAGGAAAGGTTTACAGGTCTGCTGAGGATCCTCCACATCTGGGGCTACTGTATGTATGACAAGGTCCAATAAACAAAGCTAGGACTGGAGCTAAACTAGTCACTGCTTATTGACAATTGCTAAATCACTTTGTGCTTTGTGGTGTTGGTTGCTGACCAACCATGTGAAAAAGCGCTCATATTCCTCATTGCCTTATACCGTACCATAAACACTTACGTTTTTCCCCACTTCTGACAATTTTCTCAATATGTGTAGCTTATTACTGGTGAGGCCATGTTTGGACACATGTCCACCTGCAACTACACCAAATTTTGAAACAATGGGCAATATTCACTATTACTGTAGGTTTCAATTGATAAGGCCTGGCTTATATGTATGTTTTTTTTATGTTTGGTGTAGTATAAACAAATCCACCCAGCTTTTCTCAGATGTACCCTTATTAAGATGAATGGTATAATTTAATTTTGCTCCATGTCTGTATAATGAAAAGTAATTTACTTAATATATGCTTTAATTCCTGGAAGCAGTTTTCATTAAAATTTTATTTGTTTTGTAAACAACCATACACAGTAAATAGAAACATAGTACAGAATAGAAAGAGTTCACTACAATTGAAAAAAATTGCACAAGAGAATACAATTAAACTAAAGATTGAATTTCCAATTAAAAAAATAGAATTAAAATAGAATTATATAAAAATAGATTAATTACACAGGATTTACAAAATGTGCAAAATGTATCTGTAAACTCAGAGATATAAAAATATTAAAGTATAGAAGGGAAAATATGTGGGCGTGACAGCATCACTATGATCGAAACATGAATTATGAAAAGAAATGATGTGTGTGTCAGCAGCAGTGTTATTGTCCAGTGTGCAAACAAGAACAAGAAATGTGCAAGTGATGTGCTACATCATGACCCTGATGTGTCAGTAGGAATGCAGGGTGTGTGTATGTTTATGGTGTGAAGGAAGCAAATCCAATCAGTTAAGTTCTTTGTGGTGTTCGCCTGTCTTAACTGTATGATCCTTCAGTTGCCACACCTAGCACCAGGGAGCAAAAAATATCAATACAGGTTAAAATTAGATATTAGACAGGGTAAACATGTTAAGGGTGAAGATAAATTAGGGGTAAAAATCTACCTATTAAAGATTTTAGGATTTTTGTTCGCAGATACAAGGCATAGAGGACAAAAAAAAACATATTGTTTAAAAGAAGAGGAAAACAAACAGCTATCAGGAATGCCTAAGGCTGGAAGAGTCTACCATTTGGCCTGCGGCTTCCCAAGACTCAAGGCAGTTTGGAGACGTAGTCTACAGTAGTTGGCATGGGGCTGTATTGTTAGGCTTCTTGCCAGGTTTTTCAGTTGGAATTTCCTGTCTGCGTTGACTCCCCCTTGCTTATTCCCTCCTTGTTCCTGGAGCAAGAGAGAAAAGCTTTTTTAATTACACTGCCTCTGTCTGGCCTCTCAGGATATTATTATTGTTCTTGAGTGCTTCCTCTGAGGATGAGCTTCTCTCACCACAAAGGTACTCTCAGCTTCGTTCAGACATGAAAAGTGAATGTTTTTCCTGTGCTTTGAGATTCAGAGCACCCCATGTTAATGTCTACCACCTGGAATTGTCTTTAAAAGGAGATCAGATCCTGACTTAATCCTGTTACAAAAAGTCTGGCAGGTTCTCACAATGCCCTGACAGGATGTTTTGCACATTTGGGCTATTGATATGGGAAACTAATAATAATCATTTTAATATATGACCATCATTTGTGGAAACAATAATATGTGAAGAAACACAAGGAAACTAGTTTATTTAATTAAAACAATTACAGAACTAGCTTTTTCCCAACACTTCCCAATGCTATCATTAGCATTATTACACTATGCTTAGATAAGCTGCTTCTATAGGGCCATCCTAAGGTTTATGTGAAATAATTCTCTGGTAATATGTTTTACAAACGTAATAATATAGTGCCTATATAACATAATTATTATTGTGGATGTTCATGATGAGGTCATGCATGTTGTATTGAGTGCTAACCAAAAGGATTGTCCATGACATTGTCATGACTTCATGTTGGTTGCATTGGGTAGGTGCATGAATATTCAAATAAATGTAATACATTTTCATTTATAACTAAAGAAAGGCAAAAACGGCCCAAGAGCAACACTGCACAATGCAATGTAGGGTTTATCACTGTCTAAAAAACAAAAGTCACCATTTCAGAAGGGTTAAATTATTGGCCCGCATTAAGCAGTAATGAAGATTTTACTGGAATTGGATTAAGAACTGTCTAATGCATTATTATATTTTAGAAAGATAGTGCTGACTCATCAAATTTGTTGAACAAGTGTAAAAAAAAGTTGCACTGCTTAAAAAAGAAACCCATAGAAATCATGTTTTTTTTTCACTATATATATAGTGAAAGTTAGAACATTTTGATGGGGACTCATGAGATTGGGACTAAAAGCTGAGTGACCATAATAAACCAACTTGTTAGTGAGACTATTCAGAAAAAAAGGGAGCAAAAAAATGCACTTTGGAGTAACAGAAAAAGCTTGTGAGATCTGATGAGTCCAGATTAACCCTGTTCCAGAGTGATGGGAATGTCAGGGTAAGAAGGGAAGCGGATGAACCGATATGCCCTTAAAGCAGTGTTATGATATGTGATTGCTTCAGTTGGTTAGGTCTAGTCTCAGCAAAATTATCTGGCAATAAAATGAAGTCAGCTGATAACCTGAATGTACTGAATGGTCAGATTATCAGATTATTATTATTTTAACCTCATGATTTTCTTCCCTGGATGAAAGAACAGTGTATGTACTATCATTATTATGAGCATGCATTTCCATTGTGACCATGTACAGTTTGTTAATTAATTGAGATTTTCAAACACCCAGGCCTGTGTTGTGGCTGGCCGTCAAAGCGCTTGTAACCTTTTATATCACAGCAGTAATGAATTCTTTAATTGCATTGGCTTGAAGGTGTTCGTTATTTTTGAATAAGTGCACTACTTGGTCAGTAGTTCTGGCAGGAAGATTAGGAATACAGGAATACATTATTACTTCCATAGTTTCTATATTAAACAGCAGAAACGTAATATAATATATAATTAACAATAAATGGATTTTAAAAGATGCGTTGTTTACCAAAGAAAAACATGTATTCTGTGATGCGGTATCTTTTTTTCATCAGTAAAGTTTTTTGCTGGAAGGATACCAGCTGTCAGTGCTCTGTAACAGACTGACAAGCCACATTTTTTGGAAAGATAGCAAGAATGGGACATGCATACTCTCCAGTACCAACTTCCATCATTATTAATGACACAGACATCCCTGAAGGCCACCTCCCACGTGCTGCACATGACTACCTCACACACTAACATGCCACACATGGACCACAGCATGAATGAAGATGTTATGCATGCACGTACTTTTTCTCCCAAAAGGCATAGCTGAGGGGCTCATTATCCTGGTCTCTGTACTAGGCATGAGAACGTCTCTTACTTTCAACTCAACAAGGAAACGGTTGAAAGTAATGTCAAAGGGAAGAAAAAAAAACATGCGGAGAGAACGAAAGATTTCTCTGGAAAAATCTTACGTTTTTTTTTCTGGAGGTTTCTTATTTTCATAAGAAGAGTTTAATACACAATCATATTTTTTTTAAGTTGCTGTGCAATAGATATGTTTTTTTTTTGTTGTTTTTTGTTAATCATATTTTATAAAGAGTACAGACATGTAAATCAACTGTATTGTTTTTTTTTTTTCTGTCACTTACTGGTTTATTAACCACATGTAATAGAGCTACATGTACTGTATCAAAATAAAACAGGACTGTTAAAATGCTTTATGATCAGATCATCTAAAGTGTTTTAGAGACCTTCTTGTGACTTCCCATGCTCTCGTGCTTAGAATGTAACTGACTTACTGACATTGGTGATACCGTGAGAATTTTGTCAATGACTGGATTGTGGCCTAGAAAAGGCATTGCTTGATAGAGAAAACAGCTTACTAAGACAGTACACAGTAAGGGAAGATGATTATATGTTTTCTTTAGAAAGAAAAGCATCTGCAAGCTGTTTTTCTCATTTGGGGAAAAACAAATGGAAGGAGTGGCATGGTGGCACAGCTACCTCACAGCCTGTCTGGTTCTATCCTGAGTTTGTGTTAAAGGTCTTTATGGTATGGTATGTCTTTATGGAGTTTCTCATGTTCTCTTCATGTCTGCATGGGTTTTTCTGTTCCCTCACACTTTCCAAAAACATACACTGGTGACTAAACTGGTGACTATAAATTGCCCCTAGGTGTAATTGTGTGTGCATTGTGCATTGTGATGGACTGGTGTCCCTTCTGGTGTGTATTTTTGCCTCATGCACAGTGTTCCCAGGATAAGCTCAAGATTCAAAACCCTGTCCAAGGATGAACCTATAATGACTGAAATGATGGGGGGAAGAATTGCACGGCATATTCTACCTCTTAATTACACATATAGACCAAGGCAGGGAAAAAATCTCATCATGCTATTAAAACTTCATTGCATGAAGCAAATCTTGTTAAAAAGAAAGGCACATATATCAATTCCTGGAACCCTGAGTAAGCACCATAGAGCATATTATCTGCTTCTTATTGCTTGGTGTATCACAAAATTGCCTGTGTCTGGAGCATTAAGGAGACCTTTGTACTTTTCCACGACTTGTCATGATCACAACAATTCTTTTAAGGTATCATGTGCGGTAATGTATCATGCAGTTGCACTCTCTGGTCATACTTCATTATGGCCTGGAAATAGATCAGGAAATATGAAGTGCTTTTTCCTCCCTTTGCTGTAACTTCAACACTTGATTCTGTGTTTCCTTGTCCTTCAGAGTCTCAAACTTATGGTATAGGTTAAGACCATATTATATTGAAGATGAAGAGATTATTATTGTTATTATTATTATTATTATCATTATTATTATTATTATTTATTTATTTATTTATTTATTTATTTATTTATTTTTTTACTTTATGTTACTGTGAATATATTTAACAAACTGTCTTGATGCCTTTGCAAATTCACATAAGCAGCATTGGAGACTTTTATTTTCACTGTCTTAAAAAAAAATCATTTGGAAGCCTTCCACTTATTTGAATTCTCTCCCTCCTCCTCTCTCTCTCTCTCTCTTTCTCTCTGTCTCTGTGCCTGTCCTTGAATTCACAGCGCCTCCTCTTTTCCCGACTTTCCACACACCAATCCCAATCGACATGCGCCATCATGAGGGTAGATACCATTATGAGCCAGACCCTCTTCATGCCATTCATGGGTAAGTCCATAAAGTATATCAACATTTACAGGCAACTCCAGATTTAATTGCAACCTTGATGAAAATTTTCAAATAAATACAAAATAAAATAAAAAATATATATAAAGTAAATAACACATGTATAGAGTAGTATTCCAGTCTTAATAATATGAACATATAGACATACTTTATTAGCATAAAAACAATATGTAAAATTACAAAACAAAAAAAAAAACACAAAGTACTGAAGACATATGCTCTGGAATCATTTATCAAAATCAGTAGTTCACCCTCAGGATGGTAGATTCTACTGCTTCCCCTAGTGCTGAATTATGAAATATAGAATAAAATGTGATAAAGGAAATCCCATTTCCACTTATCCATGATCTCTTCAGCTATAATATTTTATTGTGTTGGACAGTTCTGTGATGCTAATATGTCATGCACTAAATCCAGGAAAGTTTTGCCAACTGACATAATCTTTCCATTTGTATAAAAGGATTTGCTGCCCACCCATTTAAAAAAATGGACAAGAAAACCTTTATGTTTTCTATATGTTAAGTCTAACGGCAAAGTGATGCCGTTAGACTAAACATATCAGAATCTTCTTAGGTGCTGTACCTGGGAACTATGTACTGAAAAATGTAAAGCCATCTTGGAGCTGTGAAATTATTGCTACTGTGCATAAGTCTTTCTTAACAGGCATATAAATTCTATACAGCCCACTCGTTCTCTATTCTGCTTATCCTGTACATGGGCATGAGAAACACATGAGAGTTCTGGAGACTATCCCAGGGGAATCTGGACACTAGACGGGGTACACCCTGGACGGGGTGCCGCTCCGTTGCTGGCCACAAGCTGAAAAATTAAACACACACACACTCACTCACACATGAAGGGAATGTTTGGAAATGCCAGTTACAATTACTACTCTGCATACCTTTGGACTGTGGGAGAAAACCGGAGTACACAGAGGAAACCCACCAAGCACACAGAGAACATGCAAACTCCACACACACAGACCCAGGGCAGGGCTCCTTGATCCTGGAGGTGCGAGCCACAGTGCTAACCACTATACCACTGTGCCTCCTACACTATCCAAATCTTTACAGATATTCTGCATCCTGGTGAATGCTGCTGTATTCCACCTACTCATTTTATCATACTTTTTCCTTAAAACATTTTTTTTTTTTGTGGCGGCACCCAGTAAAATTGGACACAGACATTTACATCACAAATGTTATGGGGATGTGTAGTGTTCGCCTATGGAACAGCAGGGCTATTAATCACAGAACATGGAAGACTTAAGAGAGGAGAAGACTCACTTTCTCTTTGAACTCTGGTTGCCTTGATTAATGTGACTTGGTCTTGACAGTGGCCCCTAACTCATCAAGACCTTGAAGTAGCTTTTTTCCCTCTGTGCCAAACGTACCTAATTACAACACATGTTGAAGAGCAAATTAAGCACAGTGTCATTGGTCAACAGAGCTGGTACTTTGTTAGCCGCACTGACTCAAGTGTCTGGAGTCTGGGCCCTGAGTGCTGGATATATCTGTGCATAAACAGATGGTACAAGAGATTCTGCAAAGCCATTTAGGTCTGTATGACAAATACATGTCTTCACACTGTGACTAAAGTCTGACAGCTTAGGAATGTTCTTGTTAGAGGGCTGCTTATGTAGTACCTTTTTTGGCCATTCAGAGTCAGTCTGTACTTGATTTCTACACCTTTGGTTTTTGCACAAGGAAAGACTTCTATAGAACACACAGTGAAGGGGTGGGAGGAAAGAAAGCTCAATATCCTTCATCAGTTTCTGTTTTTATTTATCAGATTATAAATAACAATGGACACACAAACTTTTATAAACAAATTAATAAGTTGGACTACTGATCGGAAGGTTGTGAGTTAAAATCAGAGAATTGCCAAACTCCCACTGCTGGGCCTTTGAGCAAGGACCTTAACCCTCACCTGCAGTATAAATTGAATAAATGAAAGTTGTCTGAATAAGGGCATCTGTCAAATGGCATGAACATAAATATAAGCGAATGACCTTTTATTGTTATAATAATAATAATAATAATAATAATAATTATTATTATTATTATTATTATTATTATTATTATTATTATTAAACCAACAATCAGAAACCAAGTGGGAAAATTAGGAAATTTTTTATACTTCCACAATTATTATTAGAGTAATTAATAGCACAGTGTTACTACATGAAATGTAGTATATGTATATATATATATATGTATATGTATATGAAATACACAAGAATATTTTATCATCAAGACTGGAATAAACAATTTAAAATTCACAATTCTACAGTAATAAGGATTGTTTGAAGTGGAGAGGTTTCAAGACAATCTTCAAAACACAATGAACACAGTACTAAATCAACCTGTATAATCCTCAGAGATATGAATAAAAACCCATCAGCTACATCATGTAACCTACAGGCTGCTGAAAGCATATTAAACGTTTAATTTAATGTTAAAAGACTGAATAAAGACCCGCTTTTGTGGAAGCGTGCATGATGAAAAATGCCCCTTTCTCAAAAAAGAAGTTTTTAACAAACCACAGAAGTTTTGGACTGATAAGACCATGGTTGAACTGTTTGGTCATCATACACAGTGCTGTGCTTGGCCAAAAGCAAGCGGAGCATATCACCACAAACACCTCATACCAAGTGTTAAGAATAGTGGTGAAGGGGTGATGATTTGGGCTTTTTTGCAGCAACAAGACCTGGGAAACTTGAGACAAGGATGAACTGCACTTTATACTATGATGTACTTGAGACAAAATTAGTCTTTTCCATTGTATAAAGTTTTGAAATATGTATGCTTCACAGCTAGAGCATTATAACATGTATATATAGGAAGCACCATCAGTTTGCATGGATCTTTACTTAGCAAGAAAAATGTTCTTCCCCACCTCTTACCGACCCCCTCTTTTTAGTTTGAAAAGTATTTTGACGTTTTAGTATGGAACATGCCCAACTTTTCCTGTGGTAAAGTTACTGACCACATTAGGCCTCAACAGAACAACCTCAGCACACTCTCCTGATTTAGGATAATGTTGTTTTACCACTTTTCAATTTATACCCGTTATTATTGACACTCATACGTTTTTTTTTTTTCTTCTTGGTCAGTGCTAATGAATAATGATGGATCATGTACATGGGGAGAAGTAGCTGTCTGTCATGCTCTCATTGGCGTGAGTCTATGTCTAAATAAACCACAAAAGTGTAACTATATGCAAAATTACAATTAACAGAGTAAATAATGCATGAACTTTGACAATAATTCTGTTTATTTAAGGTCTAGCACTTTATATAGGCAAACAGAAAGTGTGTCAGAACATATATAAAATTTTTAACTTCACTTGAAAAATTAATAATCGCTACATAGAGATCAAAATCTGAGCACCTGATGAGAAACACTGTCGGTATAAGACTGTATCAGGCTGTTATATAGCCCCTAAGCTAGCAAGGGTAATGCCAAAAAGCAGCTTACCCTGACAAGATACCAAGATACAAAAAGGGCTTTGATTACAATAACATTTACCAGGCTGCCAAATACTAAAACCATGTCTGCCAAACTGAATTCACAATATATTTCAAATTTACTTGAAAGGCTGTTTTGAAGTTTACATGATATTAAGTGTATAAACTCGAACAGTTATGGCATTGTTCATATAGGTATTTAGTAATGGGAAACTTCTAAGGCCTAAGCCATTAAATACAGTATAATTCGGTCAGAACAACTGTGTAGCATTATGCAGTAAAGCTCAAAGCAATAGTGTCATTGGAGAGGAATGTTCTTTCCCTCCTCCTCGAATTACAGGTTATACGATTGTTAAACACAACTCACATTTAACTGGGTTACGTGGACAGGAGCCACCTATGGTGGTATTGTATGATGAAATCTTTGTAGGATCTTTATGTATCAGACCTCAGAACTCTGATCATCTCATGCTGTTCATAAGTAAGGTCTCCTTATGGCAGTCAAGTGAGTTCTGAAAAAGGATAGAACAACAGTATTTCATTTATTGTGCCTATCACAAATGCCTCCTTTTTATAGTTTCCAGTAAAAACTGTAAATTATGGCTTATTGTGGGTAGTGGGGGAATTTTGAACAACCCCCAGAATCAAAACATCAGCCATTTTGTCATGCAGACATCTCTGCCACGGATAATGGTGCCAAGCCAAATAATGATGAAATGCTCACTAAAATTCTCGCACAGATTTTTACTGAACACACGATGAGAGATCTGATAATTGTGTGTGTCAGGAAACTTTAGTTATTGTATATTACCAAACCTTACCAGGCTCCAGCTGTCATTTACGTAATCTTCCAGGATCTCTGTCTATATAGTAAATGGGATATATACCTTCTGATAAGATTTATTAATGTTAACCTATCATATAGTAAAATTTAAAAAATGCTTTATCTCAGAATCTGTGCAATTTACATTTACTGTTACTAACATGTAATGTTACTAAATGCGAGTTTCTGAGCTATTTCTCTAAAACCAGTACACTGAGAAAAGTAAAACAAATCGGGGAAATAATCATTCAAACTTGTAATTTCTCTTTGAATTTATTATCAGTGAAAAAACGCTTGGAAAAAGCTGTCCAGTTGTCACTTTGGATCCATCCATGCTGAAAGTCCACCAAATCGAAACAATTGAGTCGACCACCAAATTAAAACGAGGCTGAATGCCTTTATCATTCGAATATCGAATTGGAAATTCCGTGAATAAACCAGTTTCCTCACTGGGTGGCTGACGAACACAAATATATTTCCAATTTATTTTTAATTTATTTTTTTTTCCCAGTGCCTAAAAAACTGTTTTTCAGCTTTTTGACCTTGTCTGGTGTGGCATCCACAACATTTTTTTTTATAACTGGTATGTCATTTGTCTGTATTTCATTCAGCAAAACCACAATCCGATTGCCTGTCAAAATGAAGCGTAGTTTGGTTCGGGACCAGGCATGACCTCACATGCAAGTGCTCTCTTCCTATGCTTAAAATTAGCTAATGTAACTAATCAGCTAACTGAAACTGGTACAGAGCTGTTTAACTTGGAAAACCGCAAGTATATTGAGAACTTGCATAAAACATAAATATTTCATCAGGGCTATGGAAATTTATTTCATTTACTTCAGACGAGCAATAATGAAGACTTTTTTTTTTTGCTCGTTGCTTTTTAGTTATACACTGCTCACCTTAACAGTAGGCAGTAAAGAGCCAGTAAAGGCTGGCGCAGATTAAAGTTTTTAAATGGCAGCCACACCACACAAAACCATGATGAATCCACAGTGACAAAACATTTATGGTAAATAGTTTTCCATAGGTCAGTGGAAAATGTTTGGTTTTTGAATCAAGCTATAACTGGTCTACATAAATCTATGTAATAATATAAGTATATATTCACGTATATACTGTATGTGACATATCACATATGGCACAGTGGGCCTGTTTTATTGTCCAAAGTGGGGAAAGCCCTCAATCTTACCAGTTTCGAAAATCACAATGCTGGCTGAACATTAATGTTGAGAGCTCTCCCCCTCTTGCTGAATGGAGGGGAGGAATGGGTGTTTTGTGTATGGGAGTCTGTTTTCTCTCAGCTTCGCCAGAACAGAGCCGCCTTTATGGCTATCGTTGCAAGGGGACTGATGGCAGAATGTTGGCTGCTGCACAAGCTTCGTAGTCTGCAGCCGTTTACTGGAAACTGTAGTCAGACCCAAGCTGCATGTAGGTTGGCTTGTATACAGAGGAGGTATAAACGAAGGACTGAAATGAAGCTAGGCAGTACAAGTATAATGTGTCTTAGATGTACCTTTTGGATAGTCCGCCTGTAGGTATGGCTCAAACTTCTGTATAAGAGCTTAATTCTTATGGAAATAAACCTGTATTAGACTGGACACCGCCAAAAATATATCCAAACTGATTATAATGCCTTAAGTAGATCACTGTGCTGGCTTCTGTACTGTAGTATTAACTGTTAAATGTGGTTAGAGAATTCAGTAGATGGGCTCATTGTAGTGACTGTTACGTGGAAATGTTTATATCAACATAGAAGTCATCATGAAATACACAGAGTTTATGTTATTCTCTTTCATTTTCTTTAGAACAGCTAATGAGGGCCTCCTTCTGTGGGCGAGCCAAAAGCTGACATATACTCATTGGCATAAAAGTCCCCCAGCTGCATCTGCATCACCCTGCTCCTAGTCTGAATACTGAACAAACGTTTAAAGATAATCTTATTTGTTAATAATAAGTACATTTTCTTTCTTTGTAAATACTGATGTCAACACAGAGTTGTGTATTTAAAAACCCAATCAAGCAATGCTGAAGACTAGTGCTGAGAGCATAGTAAATACAGTTTTATTAGCTCTGTTCCTATGATACAAAAGCCTGTAATTCTAAACATTCACCTGCCAGAGATAAATGAATAAGGTTTAGAATTAAGTTTTAACGCAAGATTAAAAGCCAGGAAGCCTTAAGCAAGGTTATTTGAATAGAATAATGTCACACCTGCATTACAGGATCATGTTGGTCCACCCAGACCTCCAGGCGCAGTGTTTGATTTGTGCACCCTTCCACCCTGAAATACTCTATTACAACTAGACTAGAAGGAAATTTGTGAAATACATATATTAAGGTTTTTAAAATGCCTCTGCAAGAGACATCAAACGACGGATGTCAGACATCTACCTTCAGGAGGCGTTACAGTTACTGTCTCCTTCCTGGCTAGGATTCCCTGGGTGGGCAGAGCACTCTGCTACCTGTCAAGAGATGACACATTTATTTCTCCAACTTAATCTGAAGGCCATCCCCAAACCTCCACTCTGGAATTGTGTTCTACAGTCACGCTCAGTCAAAGGGCAGTAATTAGGACATGTTAAATAGACATCTAACTAGAGAAGAACCATCACTTGTAGACACTAGATCACCATTAACATGATGTATTAATCTCATCTAAGTCTCAACTTGCTCGCCCAAGGCCCAAAGCCCAAGGCATGTGCCAAGATTTCACTATAATAGTTAGAGTAGGTTGTAGTTCAAAGAATTACTAATTTCACAGCTCAAATTAGTGTCAGAGAAGTGCTCAGATTTCATTACAGATGTATTTGGCGTTTGACATTAAACCAAAGATATAGAGTATGCTAGTACAGTAGTTGGTTTCGACAAAGCCAGAGTGCCAAACTACAGTATAATAGTAGCCTTGCAGCCAATGCAAGGATTTGGATTTTCTTGCGGTCCAAAAATTATAACTATCTTTTTGTTGTCTCCAAATTTCTAGACCTGCTGGATTAGCCGGAAGTCCAGTGATTTCTGATATCTCTTTAATCCGGGTGTCACCTCATGCTGCAGCCATGGGTGAGTCCCCATTCAGCCCACCACATCCCTACATCAACCCTCACATGGAGCCCTACCTACGCTCAGTCCATAACAGCCCTGTGCTGTCTGTCATCTCAGCGGCGCGAGGCCTCAGCCCAGCGGATGGTGAGTCTGCATCGAAATGCACACTACATTCTTGTCAAAAGCTTATTCACACTAAAATGGAAATCATTCAAGTTTATGAATGGCTAGCACATTTAGCCTCGTTCTGTCATGATCATGTAATGATGCACTAATGGTGTCTGAGTTTATAACATAAAGCCATGCATTAAGTGCATCAAATAAAAGAAACTGGGTGTGCGTAAGAAGGAAGAAGAGCTAATGGTTCCCTTACTCCACAAATGCAAAGACCATGACACCACTCTGCCATGTCTAAGTTTACATAAAAGCTTATCTCTTCTGTTGTTGTAATTAATCCTGCCAAATACTCTTTGAAACCTAAAACATTCTCAAGACCTGCTCTTAAATGGAATGTGGGAATTAGTAAGAAACCATGGAAAGCTGTAAAGAAAACAGAGCCAAGAGAATTTCCCCCAAATTTAACCTCCCATCCTGTCAGCTTTGTTCTCACAACCCTATTAAGAGGTTGGGACAAGGAGGCCGTATCAAAGATAAATCACCTTCTACAGACTGTAGGCAGTAATGGCTTTCGGCTCTTACAGTTAAATAAGCAATGTAGAAAAGATTGTGTAACTGATAAACTGACTAGTGAGCAAAGCAAATGGAGGGAATTAAGCTTGAATGAGCAAAAACTAAAGAGCATGAGACCCCCTCTTGTTGTTTCTCAACAAAAAATAAAAATAAAAAAGTTTATTACTGGCATGTGTTGAATTTGAAATGTGATCATAATCTCTGCGTATTCTTTTCATGTATTCCCTGCCATATTAAATATTTTACCATGCACTGGCCAAAAAATGCTTTCATTGGGCCAGCTGTTTTATACAGCCGCGAACTGACAAATATCAGCTTTCATGAGTGACAATTTTATATGTGTGGATCAAACTGTTAACTTCTAGTGGGAAAGTCCAGTGCATTGATCTGACCGCTGATCAGACTCCCCTTCGGGCTTGAGAAGGCCAGACTCGGCCACAATCCTTAGCTTTTTGACTCTAGAGACCTCTAGAGACGGTGCTCTATGATACATCAACTGTGGAGAAAATAATCGGCCTTGTTCTGCCATGAAGCGAGCACAAACAAACGTCTGTTCTCTTTACCATGCTGTGGCCTAATTATCACTGAGAGATCAGATGTAGCTGTAACGACCCAAAGGGCGCAAGGGGAAAGGAACAAGCCGGAACTCCCTCTTCTTCAGTGACCAGCATGGACATGAATTGACTTGTTCATTCAGGAAAAAGAGGAAATGGTGGGGGTGAGCACTAATGGTTATCTGACCCAGTCAGAAAGAAAAACAACTTCTTTAAAAAAAATCTTTTTTTTGTGTGGCTTTCCTTGACACCTTCAGATTGTAGTCTACTAGAGAAGGCAGAGTTGCTGATGGGTCTTTATGTATATAGGTTATATAGGTTGTATATAAGTATATGTGTGTATACAGTACAGACCAAAAGTTTGGACACACCTTCTCATTCAAAGAGTTTTCTTTATTGTGTTCTTTATTGTGTTCTTTAGCCCAAACAAGTCTCTTCTGCTTGTTGCCTGTCCTTAGCAGTGGTTTCCTAGCAGATATTCTACCATGAAGGCCTGATTCACACAGTCTCCTCTTATCAGTTGTTCTAGAGACGTGTCTGCTGCTAGAACTCTGTGTGGCATTGACCTGCTCTCTGATCTGACCTGCTGTTAACCTGCGATTTCTGAGGCTGGTGACTCGGATGAACTTATCCTCCGCAGCAGAGGCGACTCTTGGTCTTCCTTTCCTGGGGCGGTCCGCATGTGATCCAGTTTCTTTATAGCGCTTGATGGTTTTTGTGACTGCACTTGGGGACACTTTCAAAGTTTTCCCAATTTTTCGGACTGACTGACCTTCATTTCTTAAAGTAATGATGGCACTCGTTTTTCTTTACTTATCTGCTTTTTTCTTGCCATAATACAAATTCAACCTCTTTGAATAAGAAGGTGTGTCCAAACTTTTGATCTGTACTGTACATGTACTGTATATGTGTGTATGATGAATATACTGTATGTGCATATTTACAGTTAAAACGTTTTGGGTTAGAAAGCGCACTGATCTTCCTGTGTTCCGCCTCGCATTTCTTTTTGCAGTGACACATGAGCAGCTGAAAGAACGAGGTCTTTTTGGCCTTCCTCCTCCTCCTGGGACTAACCCAACTGACTACTATCACCTAATGGCTAATCACCGCAGCCCTTATGGAGAGCTGCTCATGCAGACTGGGGCAGCAGCTGCTGCCGCTGCCGTGCATCTACCAGACTACATCAGCCCTGTGGACAGTGAGTATCCTCTTACAATCCCTCAACACATCACCTGTAGTATATAGATATTATACCAAAAAAGTTGAGTTGTGAGATGAGAGAAAATCTGTGGTATATTTATACAGTATATTTTACATCATAGTAAAACTCTACATTAATGCACCATGTTTTTAATAAATATAACTGTTAGACTTAAGCCACTGCTGTGTCCGTGGGATACCCTAATTTTCAACAATTAATGGCTTAGCAACCAAATCTTGCAATTAACTGACTACATTGTGTGGCATAATAATTGTTAATTATAAATATTACTAATAATAAATCAAACAATTTTGACTGGATTCTATTCTATCATGTTTTTGGAGTGACGTAACAAGAATTTATATTGTTCTTTGACTGCAATACTACTATTTTTGCTTTGTTGTTTCTCCTTAGTTGTTCTCTTTGCTTGATGTAGGGCAATATTTTGACCCTTTTGAAATAGCAGTGTGGATTCCATTTAGTATGGTGTTATGTTTGCAGACTGCTGATTCAAATACAAATCAACTGTAACAACATAACAACCTCAGGTCTTCATAAGATGTTTAGATGGACTACTAAGTATCCAGTGATACATTTAAAACGTGCTCTGGGCTATGATTAAAAAGTCCAGTCCAGAAATGTGACTGAGATTTGAGTTACAGGATGTGCCATGGTGTTCCCACTTCAAGACGGGGAGGATGTTTTGTTATATGTGTATAAAACATGATTCAGAGTTGAAACTGACTATAAACACAAGTACACTCAGCAATTTATGAGGTGTTTCTCTTGGGGCCTCTAATTCAGACCATGCAACAGGTGTGCTTTGTTATTATAAGTAACATCCTTACACATTCACTATAACTATAACCTTAAATGGAGAGTCTCAAAGGCTTAGTGTGAGGGGAAGGACGGCGCATGGCAGAGCTTTCATCTCTGCACTTTGTTTCTGAAGCAGTGTTATGGCAGGTATGTAGCACCCTTTCTGGTGTTTTGTAATGTGAGCCAATTAGTCATGTTATGTAGTCGTGAGATCTTTTATGCTTTCAAGACTTTTTTTCCATAGTGTTACTCAGTGTGTCATCATTAACAAGATGCCCAGACCTGCTGACCTCAGAAAAAGATGGTGTTTACCTTTACTTTTTATAATATAAAGCAGGCTGTACACTGCATTTTCAGGTGAATCTGGGAACCGAGCAGAACTCTGGCTCTGATACAACCCAAAGGGTCTACCTGTTTCCAAAGAAATTTAACCTGATGAATGGTTAATATTGTGCAGAGAGGTGAATGATGGGGAGATCTGTCAATGCCAGGTTTAAGGTTACTTTAAAGGAAATTTGTAATTGCTTTCACTGGCTTTGCAATTCACAGCCACCCAGAGGAAGTGGGTTTTCTCTCTCCATTATGCCTCATTGGTTCCATGCCTGTCCTGCACGAATCTTCATGCTTCTCCATCAAGATGGCGCACCAGCTTTCTCACATTGCAAATTGTAATTACTTTTCGGCCCACTAATCAAACACAACCATAATGAGATGGTCATAAGAGCAGCTACATCTGCAGCCAAAAGCCCAGGCCTCCAACGGGCTGTCTGGCCACGGTTTGTGGAGTGAAACTGTTTGCACAAAATCACCCGCAAACACCAACACAGTGCAGGGCTTTTTCCTCTTACAACCATGCTTTTGGTGTTCTCCATGAACTGGATTGATGTGGTCTCCCTTTCAGCACTCACAGGTCCAGGGCTCTCCATGCTGGCCCACAGACACAGGGCACTCATTGAACATGGCTGCCAGCAAATGGCATGGCGGCCAGACTGCCAAATAAAGAAGCTCGTTCAGCAGAGCGAGGGGCTGATAAATATGTATTGCAGAACTTGTCATTTGTCTTGGAATGGAGAGACATAAAATTCATATGCATATTTAAAAATCAATTTATGTGATAATAAATTCAGCAGACCCACCACAAGAGTGAAGCATTGGTGAACTCAAAGTGCTGTGCCTGCTTTCCTGATGATTCGCATTTGACTATTAGCCAACCTAAGAGGAGGAATTAGGTTTAAGTTTCACTGTAAATGGTTACCGTTGTTGTAAAAATCAGAAAAGCACACATGGAAAATTCTGTAGACGGGTATTAGAGCCAATATGATCTGCACTGTAAATTTCTTATGCAGCCTGACTTTTCCACTGCACGCATGGGTTAAAAAGGAATTAATTAGAAAACTGAGGCAGCAAGTGGATTAGAAGAAGGCCTTAGTGTTAGCCAGGCAAAATGCCAGCTAAGTAAATATATTTTTTTTGTTCAGCTTTATAATGACTATTTTGTTTATGCCACCACTTTTACTAACACTGATTTTTTTTAAGGTCCTTCTTGTTTGTTTGTTTGTTTTTTTTTTTTGTCATATCGACAGACTCAATATGTATTATAAAAATAGAATTGCAACAATCTATAACCATAAACCCGGAGATTTAAAAAAAATTGTATGAGCGGTGTTTTTGCTGTCAAGACAGGCCATGGCTGACCCTTATAACACTCAAGATGTGTTGGCAGAATATCATTAACTCTAGGGGGATTTTTTTTTTTTTTGGAGGGGGAGTTAATGATATTCTGTCAACATAATTACAGTTTCCTCTTGACAATATATACATGTAGTTAGAAATAGAGACATTACAGTAGTGAAAAATATTCCAAGGCATTATGAGTAAAATTTATCAGCACATAATAAATTATGTAATAAATACATTTTAAGGGCTAGTGTTTTAGTAATCAGTATAGCTGATTACATTATATATCTGACATTTAGTTGAGTCTTAACCCATCATTTCAGAAGCTTCCCTTTTTTTCGACAGCTCTTATGTAACATTTGGCCACCAGATAGCTTTAGTCCAATCAAGCTTGGAAGAAATGGCTATAAACAAAGAATGGAATTAAATGCTCTGATTTAGTACAGTGTATGAGCCTGTGGCAATAACATGTTAATAACAGCTATAGGCCAAACAGGAGAAATGCAGTGAGAAACACAAACATAAAAAAAACCCACTGTTCCCTTCCACGTTCTCAGGCCTCTTTGTCTGGAGCTTCACTGAATTCAGTGCAGTGGTCTGAGTCTCACTCAGTGATGTTGTTAGAAAATCCCTGCAAATAGATGAATGCATGAATAAATAAGAATCCTGCAAAGGCTGAACTAATCCACTGACTAGATCTCTTTGCAGGACACTATGTTGGCTGATCGTTCCTCACCCTGCCCTAACTAAACTACTCTCGAATTGGGTCTCTAATTGAGACGCTTTCAGAGGAACACTTGAAGAGACTGAAAAGCAAGAAGTGGGCTTTTGATGAACTCATTCGTTCAGAGCAGCCAACAGGGATCTGAGCTCCCATAACAACAGCAGCTGCCAAAGCCAACGTCTGCTATCCGACTGCAGAGAGAAACCTGATGTTGGAGGTTTTTTGAGCACAAAGTAGGGGGGGTGTTTTTGAACACAGCGGTGTATGTATGTATGCGTTCTGGCTGGGGTGCGATGCTGAGGCTTGGAGATCATCCAGTGCTAAACTCATTCAGATCTTGTGCAAAGTTGACTATCTTGATGTTGGAAAACTTAATCTCACCAGTTCATCTCAGTTCTGGCTCAAGCATGAAAAGATGTACGAGTATATATTTTCCTAATAAAGAAAAAAATAGTATTCCAAAAAGCTGGAAAAAAAAACCAACATTGTTCATAGCATTGGGGCATTGCGCTTGACCAAAGCAGAGGATTAACACCCACTTTTTTTTTTTATAAATCTTCACCAAGGCATCCCAATTAAAGTACTGCAGCAGATGCCTCCTTTAATTGTCTCCTCTTTATTTTAAAATGTGCAGAGAGTGCCTGTAATTTTAAAGCCATATATTAGACTAGCTCCCCAATTAGAAAAGCCCCCTCCCAGCTCCCCCAGTGGCTTGGGGCGCACACCGTCGCGCCAGGCACCAAAAAGCCACACAGCAACGCACATCTGCTTTAGAAACCAGTTCTCGGAGAAACCTGCACACCCCTAAATTAGAGCCACGACACTCATAAAAAAGCACATCACAGAACATATGGACCGCTTTGACCTCAGCCAGGCAAAACACAGTTCTGTTCATAGCTCGCTTCATACTAAAGGAAAGTGCAAACACTCACAGTAGAGCTACACTCCAAGTCAGGAATGTGGCAGAGTGAACGTGGACTTGTGTGAATGACTGTTCCACATCATTCAGTTTAGACCAATTTAAAGCTCATTTTTCTTTTGTTTAAGAAGCTTTTTTAGGCATATGCTGAAATAATGGATGCAAATTCCAGTTATGATGACTTTTCTTGTGGCTCGAAAAGATTCCGGTCTTGCCAAGTCATGACTGTTTCTTTCCAGCAACTTAGCACCCTTACACAATTCTAATGATGCCTGACATATTTATTTAAAAGACCTGCAGGGAAGCATTCTGAGTGGATCATTTGTTGTCTTGGCTAAGTCTACAGTTTAGAAACAGTAAGACTAACAAAAGGTGCGATTGTTGATAAGCTGTGTTAGTTGCTGATGAATTATCTTTAATACTGTAAACTGTAAAATATATTTTTTAGAAACAATCATGCATGGGAAGGGGGTGGGGGTTAAGGTTGTTCAAGCCACCGTCTTTTTTTTGTGAAGGCCTACATGTGGTCTTCATGTACCAATTTACCAATTAAAAGCTCTAAATAAAGTCTCAGATCACATGATGGCCTTTAACCTTTTTGTGACATACCCTGGCTAGCAGAGTTGTCCCCCCCCCCCCCCCCGATATCCTTGCCGATATGTTTAAGAACATGAAGCACCATTACGCAATATGTGACAGAAAACAAAGATAATTTCCAGCATTCGATTAAACATACATCAAGGTATGTAGCGTTTATTTTTACTTTTTCTTTTTTTTTCAGATTGCTTCATCATATCGAGAGTTATTGCAGAATATTCGGGGCCTCTTTCAAGTGAATCACCCTCTAGTTTCTTTTATTCATCATGATAGTCATACAATAAATTATTAATATCATGAAAAATAAAGGCTGCTTCTTGAATAGGTTAGAAAAAAGCAAAAGAACATTTTACATGGCACATTTATTTTGTTATTCAGTTTTGTAATAATAATAATAATAATAATAATAATAATAATAATAAAACATTGCAATATATCTTTTTTTCTGTCTAATAATAAAATGATTAATTATGGTTCATTGAAGAATACATTCAAACAGAAAAGTGCACCTTATTGATGGATGAGGTCAGATGAGGAGAAGGAGACAGGGGCTGGAGTGAAAAAGAGAGATATTGAGCAACAGCCAACAGAAAATGTGTAGGGAACAGCAACCGAGGAAACCGAGACAGAGACTGCAGTCAAAGAGGGACGTGGAGTGAAAGAGGTTACGCTCTGTTTGCATGTGGTTGCTGTAATTCAACATGCTATGCTGTAAATTATGTTGGTGTATCTTTAAAAAAAATTTTTACATCTATGTGCCCTTTTTTACATTTGAGCAACTGCCCCTCTAAAGGTCCCTGCTTGTCCCTGTAAACCATCACTTCTAGCATCTCACAGCTCACTACATTATGATTGTCTGTTTTGATGTATTATATTTTTTACTTATTTAATTTGTAAGTCACAGACTATATATTTGCTTATAGTTTTTCTGTGACAATGAGAAATTGCGTCCGTGCCACAAAATACATCAACGGATTCAATATCTAAATTGGTTTTAGACAGCAGCCACTGAAATGTATGATGTAAGTGTGGGTGTAAAGTCTTCTGGTTAAATTCTGTGAGTTTATGACACCTACAGTAGTATAGTACCTCGTATAGTAGCTTGTTGCTCTGTTATTACTCAGTATGCAATCATTTAAAAACTAAAGTGATTCCATGAAGAATAAGCAAAATGCATATAAGCAAAAACGTCTTCTGAAATAATTCAGCTTACCATTATCAGTTATTTTTGAAATACCTAGAAACATTAGGAAATATTACTGTTTGCATTAGGAATAGTCCATGTGTCATGATCATAGTCCTAAAATACTCCATGTAAGTTTGATGATAATGAAAAGTTTTGCTATTAATATAGCACTTTGCTATATTAAACTATGCTTTCATAGTAATCTTTCATAATTTCCTTTCTTCTCTAGAACAAACGTGGTCCACCACGTACTGTGTGTCCCCTCTCAATGTCATTACACTTTAATTATGTTCTGGAATCGATGTTGGTAAATTGCCTCTTTACATCATGTTGCAGTGATGCAGGCCCTGGAAGATTAGTATCAGTATAATTACCATAAACGATTGAGCTGATTAATTATTCAGTGAAGTAGTGTGAGAGCGATGCACACGATAAAGGGGGGTGAAACAAATCTCCTCCCCTTGTCCGGCATATAGCCCCAGAAAGGGAAAAAAAACAACAGGGAATTCTCAGTGAGAGTTCATGTAAACACTTTTCTCCACAGTGTCGAGGTTTCCAAGCCCCAGACTGACACCCAGGCCGAGCCGAAAGCGAGCACTGTCCATCTCTCCTATGTCAGATGCCAGCATTGACCTGCAGACAATGATCCGTACCTCTCCTAACTCTCTGGTGGCCTACATCAATAACTCGCGCTCCAGCTCCAATGCCAGTAGCTCTTATGGCCATCTTTCAGTTGGTGCTATCAGGTACAGAAAAACCTGCTGCTATGTTTTGTTATTAATTTTGCTTACACATATGTATGAGCACTGTCATGTACAAATCCTAATTCCAGTTCCTCTTTTCCTTTACCATTACCGATCAGTCCATCGTTTACATTCCCCCACCCCATCACTCCTGTGGCATACCAGCAGTTGTTGTCCCACCACCGAGGTCTTAGTGCGTTTGGCCACACACCTCCCCTAATCCAGCCCACCCCCTCCTTCATCAACCGCCAGCAGCCCATCGGAACTGTTGCAGCCCACAGCACCACCAGCAGCAGCAGTAACAACAACCCCAGCTCAGAAACCAACCAGGTGAGCCTGATGAGAGAACAGCAACCTTCTGAACACACCAGCAAATCTATGAGCTCATGTAATGTAGACAAATGCATTGTGCATGGAAAATAAAATAAAAAATCTCTTATATATGCGTCCTTGTTTCCACGATAAACCCCCTAAAGTCTGTGGCATCTTTCCTGTGTGTTATGATGTTCATCATCCAAAATCCTAAGTGTTGTTTCCACCTCTTCTATCAATCTCATGTAAACATTAGGACTGCCTAAAATGTAAACTTCCTCCAAACTCACTGACCCACTCTCATATCCAGACACTCACTAAATCCATTTTCATTCCATTTCATTTTCAAAACTATAAAGCGCACACACTCCCTCTCGCTCTCTCTGTCACACACGCACACATGCACACACAAGCAATGATGAGAAACACATTTCCCTTGCTTTTCAACAAAACCCTGTCAGTTATTGAGTTATGGAAAACATTGGCCTACACTTTACTCTGGTGGTTGGGTGGGATTTGGAAGATATCCCCCCCAACCCCCCCTTTTTTTTCTTCTTTCTCCATGGAGGAACTTTGTGTCCTGAGAGTGCTGTACAGTATGTTGTGTTAAGAAATTCATCTAAAGATAAAAGTCTGCAGCCTCACTCCCTGTGGGTTATAGGAGAATTTATAATGTCATGAATGTGCTTCAGTCTTATAAGGGCACTGGTAATTGTTTAGTCTCTGAGCAAGTTGTTTTTTGAAAGAGGGGATATTTAACGTGGCGCCTCTGCAGAAATAAAATCTGCACATTACTGTCAGTAACTGCATTGTCAACATTATAAGTCACTGTACAGTGAGTCTCCTTATGTCTTTTTTGTTCCCTCACTTTATTCTCATTAACATTTGTGCCACTAGAATGCAGCAGGAGACTCAGCAGTCAGCAGTACAGTCAACCCCATGACCACCAAGAGGTCAAAGGTGAAGACAGAAGTGGAAGGGACATGCCCCATCTCCCCTTGCTCTCAGGTATTAAGGTCACACATTCAAGAGTTGGTTAGACTTTTTGGGGTTTAACCTGTCTGACACTTGTAAATTATTTAATAGGCATCATACGTGTCTGTTTATTTTAATAGCATTAAGTGGAAAGTACCTAAAAGGTGCTGCCTTCTGTGGAATCAGCTTACCATTACTGGTCTGACAATTGGTCTTACCACTGGTCCGCTCACATTTTTACTGTGTTTTTTTTTGTGCAAGACAGTTTGGTAGTAGGCGGCGCGGTGGTGTAGTGGTTAGCACTGTCGCCTTGCACCTCCAGAATCCGGGTTCGATTCCCGTCTCTGTGTGCATAGAGTTTGCAGGTTCTCCCTGTGCTTGGTGGGTTTCCTCCGGGTATTCTGGTTTCCTCCCAATGTCCAAAGACATGCAGATTAGGCTTATTGGTGTTCCCAAATTGCCCGTAGTGTGTGAGTGAGTGTATGTGTGCCAATCCTTGCAATGGATTGGCACCTCGTCCAGGGTGTACCCTGCCTTGCTACCTAAGCCTCCTGGGATGGGCTCCAGGCCCCCCGTGACCCTTAATACAGGATAAAGTATAGAAGATGAGTGAGTAACTTGTGGTGTCTTGAGCCACACCTCATTTATTCATATTAAATCAAATTAAATGATGCAGGTTAAATTAAAGAATTATAAATGTTTTACTGCGTTACAAGTTGCACAGTGCCTAAAGATACTAATTAAAAATTGATTATTTATGCAACAACCCTCAGCAGCAACCTCATATTCCCTCTTGTCTGTTCTAACCACTTAACATTCAGCATCACCAGTTTCTCACTGGTTCATGCCTCAAGTTAGATAGTTTTTATGCTTGAATGATTAATGTTTCACTGTGTGGCTTAGCAAACAAAAACCGGTCAGGTACAGGGACTGGGATGAAAATGAGAGTGAAAAAACAAACTATTCCTCAAAACGACAATAAATATACAATAAAATCTAGCACTTTGGAATCAAAATATGAATAAATGGTGAATAAATCATAAGACGTCACATTACCGTACAGAGTTGCTGAGTGACAAATACAGTATAGCAGGAGAGATACAAGCATATTGTTGTCGTCATACCAGCGTTCACCCTTAAGAAATCTGTTTGGGTTTATTTTCTGTTTCTTATCCTCACTTTATTTCATGTCATTTGTTGCTAAATAAACCCGTTTAGTTTTTAAACACTAGCAGACAAAATGAACGAGCAGACAGGAATACTAGATGTGGCCTTAAAGCATTCCATTTGCTCACCACATTAGAGAAGGTTTGGCCCATTTAAGTTTAATGCCAGAATCATTAGTGCATTCTAAACATTCCCAGACTCTGAGAGGAAAGTCGCCTACAAAATGGCTCCAGAAATATGGTAGAGGTCCACAATAGTGCTTAGTGAACACATCCGCATCTAGAGTCTCAACACCAGTATATCTACAAACACCAACTGTTTGTCCTAAGTACAGTACATGGCCATTTTTACAGGAGCATGTGGAACTGAGAGAGGAGCTGGATAAAGACGAGTGCAAGCAGGAGCCTGAGGCAGTGTATGAGACCAACTGCCACTGGGAGGGCTGCTCAAAAGAATATGACACACAGGAGCAGTTGGTGCATGTAAGTGACACTGCTGTGCTTAACCACATGTCAGAATATTGTGAGTGTATGAGTCAAAATTACCAAAAGTGATCATTTAATATTGCCAGATGTTTTAGTTACATTTCAATGCAGGTCTGTGTGTATAATTGTATGTATTATATTTATACATTATTATATTTGTGGCATTTAGCAGATGTCCTTATGCAGAGCAACTTGTATTTTATCTCTGATTATACATATGAGCAGTTGAGGGTTAAGGGCCTTGCTTAAGGGCCCAACAGTGGCCACTTGTTGGTGTTGGGGTTAGAACCTACAGTAGGACCTCCCAATCAGAAGAAATATGGAAACAACACCCGAAGCACTGAGCTACTCCCACCTCATGTTATGAAGCTGAAAAAAATATGTTAGGACTAAACTAGCTTTAAAGTGCAGCCTGTTTGTGAGAAAAAGTTATTTTCTTATAATTGTAATTGTTCTGTTCCTGTCATTGTCAAATGTAAAGTTAACCCCCCTTATTATCTTTGGGGTCATTTTGACCCCATTCAATTTTTAAAGCCTCAAAATAAATGATTGACATGATTTTTTTTTTTTTTTTTGCTTCATATTCACTGACTTTTATCCATAAACTTGGGTAATAATTTTAATTATAATAATAATTTTTTGGAGGTTTAAATTGCTGGGGTCAAATTGACCCCAAGAATAAAAGATGTTAGTAAATTTGAAGGTAACAGGAGGGTTAATGAGGTTGCAGATGCATACAGAGGTGCGACAAGTTGTACAGGAACCTTCTTCCCTCACCAACGCACTTTAACGCATGCACTGAGACATACTCAGGGTCTCGGTCTCTGTTCGCCTCCCTGGACTCTGACCTTGTCTGAGGCCCAGCAGTAAATCTATCGACGTGCTAGCAGTTCTGATGCGGCTGCCCCAGCCATGGGACCTCAGTCAAGCCCCCCCTGTGATTAACAGCTTGTGCTCTAGACCATGCCAGAAACACTCACAGCCAGTCAGACTCTTGACTAGGACTAAATATTCTGAGCCTGGTCAGCTCCTCTCAAAGAGCACTGGCTCAGCAGGGGTTCAGGGTCAATCATGGCAGCCTCTGAAGGTCTTTCCATTTCAGGATTTCTAAACCGAGCAGGTCTGAACCAGTGAAAATGTCAGCACATATCTGTAATTTAAGAAACATTTAATTTATATAGAAATAAATACTCTGTGCCTCAAGTGGTTGCAGGTAAGTAGTTATATTGTCCTACAATAATGAGCTTTTTGCACTGTTGCAGAAAGTGGTGGCAGAAAGGAAATGTAGATTGTAGATATTAGTAAAAACCCTACAGCTTGGTCCTTAAAACTTTAATCTGAGCTTTTTGTCCCATATAAACTAAATTACACATTCTAAGAAAAACAAATATGGTATGATGTTTGTTTTTATTTCATGTAAGTAGTCATCTCCATAGCTCTAAATTATGGTTTTAGTTAAAGGTGAAAAGCACAAGACTCAAATTAGATGTATATTCCTAGCCCGTGTACATTACCCTGTTAAAAAAAAAAAAAAAAACAGACAAAGTGAAATGCATTTCATTGATTCTCAGCTATTCTATACAAATACTTTCAGTGAATGGTGGAGAATTACTATAATGCGTGGAGCATTATTGTATTAGTTTTGTACAGTTGAGTGAAAACTGATTTTAAAAGGCTGTTGGAAGGGTTCAGTACTTTTTGTAATGTGAGAATGGGGATTTTATGCCCCCCGGTGTACGGAATGCCCTTCATGACCGCGACCGCCACCAAAGGGAATACACCTCTAATGCGTGTGTAAGTGCAGTACCTATCACACTATGTTTGAATGTGATGAATTGAAAGTTCTGTGATCCTTTGATAAATGGAATTTTTTTCAAACCTTGAGATGAATTACAACTCAAAGCATCATTGTCATTGCAGTGTAACAGAGTGTGTTAGAGTGCAGTACTGTATATCTCTAACACACTTCTCTCCTTACAGCACATCAATAATGACCACATCCATGGGGAGAAGAAGGAGTTTGTGTGTCGTTGGGAGG
The DNA here is from genome assembly GCA_011419295.1 of Clarias macrocephalus. Taxonomy (NCBI): domain Eukaryota; kingdom Metazoa; phylum Chordata; class Actinopteri; order Siluriformes; family Clariidae; genus Clarias; species Clarias macrocephalus. The sequence goes on from JAAGKR010000787.1 coordinate 103,599, forward strand.
AATGTTCACGAGAGCAGAAACCTTTTAAAGCCCAATACATGCTGGTAGTCCACATGCGCCGGCACACTGGAGAAAAGCCTCACAAATGCACAGTGAGTAACATGGAATCAAGTTCATTGATTATCTCTGCACACTTAAAATGGACTCTAATACCTGCTTATCTCCCCCAGCATGTTTATACATGCAGTTCTAGTCTGACAAATTGAAGTGCAACAAGACTGCAAGCACCACTGATCAATAGAACTTTCGGTAGAACTTGTTTTTATTTTTTTCCTCATTTTGAATCAGCTAAGAATGTGCACTTATTTTACTTAGGAAATATTTGTGAATACTATATCTCCTGTTTCAATCTTCATGTAATTTTGTCAAAAATCTAGTCAAAGGATCTAAAATTAGTCAAAGGATCTAAAATTCAGATCTTCAGATCTGAGTTCAACAAAGATAATACCAAGGCCTGGAATTGCTGATATATCCTTGAATTTATCCATTAATGACAAACATAGCGCATTAGCTCGCCTCGGAGTGGCGCAATGGTAAAGTGCTCGAATCATGTGGTTCGGAGGAAACAGGTGATAGTCTTCGGCCCTCCCTGACGGTAGCAGTAGCCTTGATGGGGGAACGCACCAATGACGGCTGGAAATTGGATACAACTAAAGTAGGGAGAAAACTGGGGGAAGTTTTTAAAAAGCACATTAGTCACAGTAAACTCTGAGGTTATGGACTGTATACATAGTGCAAAAAACTTTCATCTGTTTCACCCATGATGCTGATAATTATTCACTACCCTCTCTCTAGTTTGAAGGCTGCTCCAAAGCATATTCTCGACTTGAGAACCTAAAAACCCATCTCAGGTCACATACGGGAGAGAAGCCGTATGTATGCGAACATGAAGGTTGCAACAAGGCCTTTTCTAATGCCTCAGACCGAGCCAAGCACCAGAACCGAACACACTCAAATGAGGTAGGACTACTGATGATATTTGTACTCCAGCTTTACTCTTAGAACAAGAGGAACAAGCAAGTGTGATAATTATATGAACCAGAAATTCTGGCAAACATATTTTTCACCTCATGTTCCCCTAGAAACCATATGTTTGCAAGATCCCAGGTTGTACAAAGCGTTACACAGACCCTAGTTCTCTCAGAAAGCATGTGAAAACAGTTCATGGGCCAGAAGCACACGTCACAAAGAAGCAACGTGGCGATGCACCTACAAAACCCCAGCCACCTAAAGGGAGTGGGGAAAATGAGGCCAACAGTAAGCATGCTGAGAGAGAATCAGAGGGTTCAACGGAAGCCAGCAGCACCAGCAAAGGTGTGGAGGATGGCCTACAAGTCAAGTCCATTAAAACGGAGAACACAATGGTAAGAAGCTCTATTATATTACCGTATTAATCCTAACAAATACTTACAGTAGTATCACACTTAATTAACAGCATATACAATATTCTTATACATACTAATACTTTTCCTTTTTAATACAATTGTGCTTTATTAACAATTATTGAGCTGACTCTTGAATATCTGTCATGCTTTAAATCTTATGGACAGACATTACTGAGGTGAGCGCAATCTATGTTTTGTCATTTCTGCAACGTGAGACAATGATTTACACTCACCCCAACAGCACAGCATGTTTCCTACCGTTTTAATGTTAAATACATCAAAACTATGGTTATAACACTCCAGAAATCATTTGTGTTCCTGCATGTAAACCTTTCTTTTTACATGTCTTATATGCTGTAGATATGATTACGCATATATAGTATTTTTGACACTGTGTGTTTGTGCAGTTTTTCCACACATCGCACATTTCTGTTTCTTACATAGCACAAGTCCTCTTTATCTCACCATATTCTGTTCTGTTTCCTTCATTTCCCGGGGATTCTGCCAGTTTCCTCTGTAGTACAATGATAAAAGTCATCCATTTAATATTCACAGACTGAGACTACTCTGTGTTTACTGGACAAAAAGTATCACACTGTGATCAAGAAGCACTATTTAGTTTAGACTTGGTCAGAACTCATTTACATCACTGAAGCTTTAAGCTTTGAACAAACAGACTGAGCAATGCACTTATTCATACTGTATATGCTACATTTCCATTCTGTCAAAAACTTTTTTTTTCTATCTTTTTTTTTATTTTCATGAACATTGTTAGTGTAATTATGTACAGGGTGAATTAAGTAACATTTAAATAGGTATTAAAGAATAATCTTTCATCCATTTTAGATGTATCAGTCCAGCCCTGGAGGTCAGTCATCATGTAGCAGTGAGCGGTCACCCCTTGGTAGCACCACCAACAATGACAGTGGAGTAGAAATGGCTATACACAGTGGAGGCAGTTTGGGGGACCTATGTGCTCTGGATGATCCACCTGTGGTAGACTCGACTGGTTCTCCAGGGACTTCAGCAGGAGTAGGTCTCCAGCTGCGCAAAAATAGGGGTGTTGTTCTACATCTTGATCATATAAAGAAGGAGAAACTAAAGACGATGAGAGACTCATGCTCTTGGACAAACTCAACTCCTCAAGTCCGAAATACCAAGCTGCCTCCAATACCAGCTGTTGGTAAGTATGCTAACATTCATTGCATTTCGAATGCACATACTGTACATTTACAGGTGAAACTCGAAAAAATAAAATATAGAGCAAAAGTTCATTTATTTCAGTAATGCAACTTAAAAGGTGAACCTAATATATTAGATAGACTCATTACATGCAAAGAAAGACAGTTCAAGCCGTGATTTGTCATAATTGAGATGATTATGGCGTACAGCTCATGAAAGTTTCAAAACCACAATCTCAGAAAATTAGAATATTGTGAAAAGGTTCAATATTCTAGATTGACAAAAAAAATGTCCCACTCTAATCAACTAATTAAGCCATAAAACCTGCAAAGGGTTCCTGAGCCTTTAAACGGTCTCTCAGTCTGGTTCAGTAAGAAGCACAATCATCAGAAAGACTGCTGACCTGACAGTTGTACAGAAAACCATCATTGACATCCTCTATAAGGAGGGAAGGCCTCAAAAGGTAATTGCAAAAGAAGTTGGATGTTCCCAAAGTGCTGTATCAAAGCATATTAATAGAAAGGTATGTGGAAGGGAAAAGTGTGGAAGAAAAAGATGCACAAGCAGCAGGGATTACCGCAGCCTGGAGAGGAATGTCAGGAAAAGGCCATTCAAAAGTGTTGGGGACTTTCACAAGGAGTGGACTGAGGCTGGAGTCAGTGCATCAAGAGCCACCACACGCAGACGGATCCTTGACATGGGCTTCAAATGTCGTATTCCTCTTGTCAAGCTTCTCCTGAACAACAAACAACATCAGAAGCGTCTTACCTGGGCTAAAGAAAAAAAGAACTGGTCTGTTGCTCAGTGGTCCAAAGTCCTCTTTTCTGATGAGAGCAACTTTTGCATCTCATTTGGAAACCAAGGACCCAGAGTCAAGAGGAAGAATGGAGTGGCACACACTGCAAGATGCTTGAAACTTCATACGGTGTGAAGTTTCCACATTGTTTGTTGTTTTGGGGAACCATGTCAAATTCAAATTTTCAAATTCAAATTTTATTTGTTTATTTGTCACATAAACTGCTGGTATTGGTCCACTGTGCTTCATTAAGTCCAGGATCAACGCAGCCATCTATCAGGAGATTTTGGAGCACTTCATGCTTCCTTCCTTGACGGGGATGCTGACTTCATTTTCAAACAGGACTTGGCACCTGCCCACACTGCCAAAAGCACCAAATCCAGGTTCAATGACCGTGGGATTACAGTGCTTGATTGGCCAGCAAACTCGCCTGACCTGAACCTCATAGAGAATCTATGGGGCGTTGCCAAGAGAAAGTTGAGAGACATGAGAATGAGCAATGCAGAAGAGTTGAAGGCCGCTATTGAAGCATCCTGGTCTTCCATAACACATCAGCAGTGCCACAGACTGAGGGCTTCCATGCCACGGAGCATTGAGGCAGTAATTGCTGCAAAAGGAGCCCAAACCAAGTACTGAGAACATATGCATACTTATACTTTTCAGAGGTCCGATACTGTTCTATGTACAAACCTTGTTTTATGGATTGCATGTAATATTCTAATTTTCTGAGATTGTGAATTTGGGGTTTTCATACGCCATAATCATCTCAATTATGAAAAACCACAGCTTGAACTATCTTGCTTTGCATGTAATGAATCTATCTCATGTATTAGTTTCACCTTTTAAGTTGCACTACTGAAATAAATGAACTTTTGCACGATATTCTAATTTTTCAAGTTTCCCCTGTAAAGATAGTTACTCTTACAGAGAAGCTCTTTCATTACACTGTTCTCCCCTTCAGGTTCTATGCTAGAAAGTTCAAGTACAGGCTCTCAAAGTGTTGGCATGACTGGGCAGCGCTTCGGAGACTTACCCTTGTGTGAAATGACAGTATTGAATCAGCTGAAGGATCGTAGAGATAGCACCACAAGCACTGTGAGCTCAGCCTACACACTTAGCCGCAGATCCTCAGGCATCTCACCCTGCTACTCCAGCCGGCGCTCCAGTGAAGCCTCGCAGTTTGGGGGACGCAACAACAACATCAGCTCTGCAGACTCTTATGATCCCATCTCTATTGATCTGTCACGACGATCTAGTGAAGCCAGTCAGTGTGGTGGAAGTGCTTTGCCAAGCCTGCTAAGCCTAACCCCAGCCCAGCATTATCGCTTGAAAGCAAAATATGCAGCAGCCACAGGGGGTGCTCCACCTACACCCCTGCCCAACATGGATCGCATGAGTCTTAGAACCAGGATGGCCTTGTACAATGACTCTCAAGAGAACTCAGCTCATTTATTCCAAGCCCGGAATATAGCCATCTCAAGGCGCTGCAGTGATATGAGTTATGGAGTCCATGGTATGATGCCTCATGAAATCCCAAGTAATATGCCAAGGAGAGCCAGTGATCCTGTTCGTAGGACAACTACGGATCTTCACTCCGTGCCCCGTGTTCAGCGCTACAATAGCATGAGCAGCATGAATCCCTCCCGGGTCCCTCTAGGTGATCATCATGGTGTTAACTTGCAAAGTAACACCTTTTCTGATGGCAGCTTGCATCGTCATGCTTTCAACCAGAGGCCCCCAAGCATCTCAGAGAATGTTGTCATGGAAAACATGGCCATGGATGAAGCTGACCAAACTGAAGAGGACATGGTGCTTCCAGATGATGTAGTGCAATACCTCAGATCCCAGCATGCTGGCTCAACTCAGGATGATATGGCCTACAATGGTGGTCAGCCACAGGTTTTCAGAAGCAACCAGAACTCCCAGCAACACCAACAGTTCTGTGGGCAACGACGCATGGCCTTGGTTGATGGTAACATGAATGACATAGAGCAAATAATGCCTCCATGCCAAATCAGCCCAGGTTCCCAGCAGCCTTTCCCAGCCTCTGAAAGTGTGAATAAGAATCACATGCCTGTACAATGGAATGAAGTCAGCTCAGGTACAGTGGACAACTCAGCTAGATTTCAGAAGCAACAGCATCTAAGAGGCAACTTGGCTCTGGTCCAGCAAAAACAGAACAGTGGCCCTTATCAAAGCTTTGGTTCAAATCCACAGTCTACACCAATCAACCAGAATTTGGCTGTTTCTAACCAGGGATTCTTACAAAGGAACATTCAGAGGACAAACCCCATTCAGTACTATAGACAGTTATATGTTAACCCCTGTCAGAACCTCAATGAGCAAACAAAGTTACACCCATGTTATAAACAGGAAATCAACCATAATTTCTCATCAGGAAATATCTACCATGGTCCAGTACGCAATAGCATGGCTTTGCAAAATCAAGAAATGCAGAATTACAAGTCTGGCTATTCACGCCTGGAAAACCAGCATAATTACATTCCATTGACCCAAACAGCACTTCAAAATGGAGGCAGAGTTTTTCAGCCTAGGCCTCCACCCGAACCAAAACCTTCAAACAGACACACAGGTTCCGGTTTGCCCCATCAAGCTGGTTATTCTCTGTCCAGTACAAGCTCTGACTTCAACACATCTGAGGCTAGCCCAAAAAGACCTGCTGCAACTATTCATCCCTCCAGTGGAGATAACACTGTGTGCTATTCAGGTGATAAAATTGTAGACAGCAACATAGAGTATAATTCCCCAATGTCTCCTTCTGCCAGTCAAACTAATTATACTACAGTAACGACAATGGCATCCCCTGGAATCAATCAGGTTACCAGCACAGTGGATTCTACTCAAACTGCTGAACATGCTCAAATAGACTTTGATACCATGTTGGATGATGGAGATCATTCCAGCCTGATGTCTGGCACATTGAGCCCGGGACTGTTGCAGAGTCTTTCACAGAATTCCTCACGACTCACTACTCCACGTAACTCTGTCACACTGGCCTCAGTGCCAGCAGGTATCAGTAACATGGCTATTGGTGATATGAGCTCTATGTTAACTGCCCTTGCTGAAGAAAGTAAATTCTTAAACTTGATGGTTTGAGGATTAATGCATTGAATACTGAGAAAGATTTTTTAGCAACTTCTGTTTAGTGATCTTTCTACTTTTTGTATACATTTTATGACTGATACTATAGATATTTGTGACACATCAGACACTTATTTCCTATTTGGATCAAAATATGTACATATATTTTTAATGAGATAAAAGCACTGATATATTGCGGTAAAATTGACAGACATTGAGGTCAGCATTACCAAATGCCTGCAGTTAAATTGGAATGGACTTGGATATGCAATTAGACACAAAGAATTGCAAAGGTCTCATGACATATATCCAAATCAGAAAGCCATATGTTTCACTTATAATGAACCATTTTCAATCTGTCCAGGTTAAAGGTCTCAGGCCTCCTTAGGATAAATCTAAATTTCCCTTCCTCAGCAGTACACTTAGTAGGGGTTCACTAAGTGCCTTAAAAAAACAGATTTAAAAAAAGAAAGAAAAAAAAAACAAAAAGAAAAAAAAATCAACATGCAAAAAGTATTAACATCTTGTTCAACTGTATGTCATCTTGTATTTAGTTTCAGTGTTAGATATTTGTGTTTCATTTCTTTTTTGTTAATAGTTACCATATGTTATGTTCATTAAATTGTGATAATTAATCACTAGCAGCACAAATGCATTATTTTCTTCAAATGACAGTATTTGGCAGGAGCATCCAAACTTTTCCTGTTAGACAGAAAAAATGCAGTCACGGGCCACATTGATTTTGTAATAATCAAAATGAATAAATAATAGGCCTACTTGATTACCACTGCTACCACTGTCCTTGTTTATAAGTAACTTACTCAAAAGGGGGATTTTTCAGCATTTTCTCCTAAATGCATTGCAACATTGTGTAAATAAATATTTTTAAAATTTCACTCACCAGATAACTGTTCTAAAAGTAACAGTGATGCTGAACTGAGGAATTGCTCTCATGGCAGTTGTTTTTGGATCTCAGCTGCCTCTTGATCAGCATAATTAAAGAAAATAAAAGCTCACATATACAACAAACAGCCATAACATTACAACATGTGGTGGAGTGCTCTGGTGTCTGGCACCAGGACGTTGGCAGGAGATCCTTTGGGGCTTGGGGTTGTGGTGTCGGGCCTCCGTGGCTGAAACTTGTTTCTCCAGTGCATCCCATGGGTTCTCAATCAGATTGGGATCTGGGGAGTTTGGAGGCCAGTTTTAGGGCTTTGAGCTCTTTGCCTGTTGGGTCCCGTGCATGGTCAGCCATGGTGCACTGGGTGTTCTGGTGTCTTTTAATCATGGCCAGCATTGCCTCTTTTAGCAGTTTGTGCTGCATTGGCTTTTCTTTGGGATCGGACCAGACAGGCTGGCCTTTCCTCCCCACAGGCATAAATGAGCCTTGGGTGCACATGATCCAGTCACCAGTTTACTTGTATATAATGGTAATGTGTTAATGTTTTGGATGATCAGTGTATTTGTGAAGACAACGAAAATAAACAGTTGAGCAGTGTTGGTGACATCATCGCTCTCATCACACAGTACAAAGTCAAATTATTAGTCTGTTACTTGTTACTTTAAGGTTGTTAAGAAATATTCAATTAGCTGGGCAATTAATGGCCACACATAACTCTAAGGATAGTGATTTTATTTAAAAATATATTTTAAAAATTCTGATAGCAACATCTAGTTTTTAAACTAGGAAATTCCTAAAAGTGTTTTTAATGGTGACAGGTCTTTGGAAGTGGTGTCTACTTATTCAATTCAAATAAAGAAACCCATTTAAATAAATAGAAGAATTATCAGATGTTACGTATCAGCTATCATATCCTGATATTTATAGATGTGGTAAACAACAGAACATGGCAAGCTCACTAATCAATTAATGACTCATGATGGCAGCAGCAGAATGAATTCAGAAGTCTACAGAAACATTGTTTATCAATTTACAGAGAAATGCATCAAATTTAATTAGGAGGAAAGTTATACTTCCTAATTATATTGAATGTACTTGTGTGCATCATGCACACACACAAACTATTGTACAAAAGTTTTAGGCAGGTATGAAGAAATGATTGGCGCAGCCAAACTCAGCTAGTAAGGTGAGGATGTGGAAGACAGTTTCATGTCACAGGTTATACACCATTGCAAGAAGCACAGCAACAAGATACAAGGTAGTTATACGGTATCAGAAAGGTCCCTCTCCCAGGCAAAGATTTCAAAGTACTGTTCAATGTATTTTAAACAAGCACAGAGAAACAGGCAATGTTGAGTACTGTAAATGCAATGGTTGGCCAAGGAAACGTAACACATCATGCTTACTTCGCTATGTCATCGGAAAATGTCTAATGCCATTGGCAAAGAGCTGGCAAAAACCAGTGGGAACCAGGTACACCAATGTACTGTCCAGAGAAGTGGTCTCCATGGAAGAATTGTGAGCCAAAAGCCATATCTCTGTTGTGGAAACAAGGATAAAAGACTCAAATGCAGAAAACATAAGAGTCAAAATGTTAAAATATTCGGCTGTGTAACAGAAGGTAGGTTGTTTGCTTAAGGGTTGGATAGGGGATGATAATGATTGTCTGGGGGCAACAAGTAAAGCATGGTGGAGGATCCTTGCAAGTTTGGGGCTGCATTTCTGCAAACGGAGTTGGAGATTTGTTCTGGATTAATGGTGACTTCAACGGTGAGAAATATAGGCAGATATTTATCCATCATGGAAAATCATCAGGGAGGCGTCTGATTGGCCCCAAATTTATTCTGTAGCAGGACCACAACTCCAAACATACAGCCAATGTCACTAAGAATTTACTGTAAAAGTATACAGGTTTACTGTATTCATAATCATTTACCTTTAAAAATGGGCAAAATTGATCAGGTTTATAGATATGTTGTACAGGTTTGAGGCAAATAAAATACAGTTTTTAAAATAATAATAATAATAAAAATAATGGACAGCAGTCATCTAACTGCTCAAATAAGATTTTCAATCCTACATATATCAGTTCCATGACCAACTCTGTTCTCACAATGAAGATAAATTACTTGTAAAGCTAGAAAGTAACTGTATTTAAAAGTAATGCATCTGACAATATCATATCAATTATATTTAAAGATCATGTGATTTTGAAATTCTATTGAGTTGGTCACTGTGAACCGATTTATTGGGGGTTGATTATCTACCATTTAAAATGTCCATTTTATAATGAATCAAACCTATCCTACTGACACAATAATATTGACAAATCAACTGACTGTTTTAAATCCGAAAAACAAGATAAATTTGAAGTGATTTGAACAATGTTGGGGACTGCAACAAAAAATAACATTTGATACCTCAAAACCTGAATGAGCACAAATGTTTATTTTGTGTACACAAATGATGCATAAACAAACTGACGTGTTTTTTTTTTTTTTTTGTTCATTTTCTTTAACTTCACACAGGTTTGTCACCTTATCCTTAATACATAAGCCATTACATCTACGTTACAGCTAAGTACAGCTTTACTGGTGCAGATCTACAGTATTTCTGCCTCTCACATTTCCATGAACCTAATGAATAAAAAAAAATATGTGATAGGTAAAAATTTTATGGTGTTTTAAATGACTTCTTTGTAAATGAAAGGTATTGTGTATTAAATATTTGTACATTCATGGAATGTATGCGAATACTATTAACAATCTCAACATTCAGGGGATATCCAAAAGTTCAAAATGCATACATATACAATACCAATTAAAAGTTTGGATGCAAGTTTGGATTAATTTTTCTACATTCTAGAACAATACTGAAGATTTACAAACTATGCAATAACACATATGGCATTAGATAATTAGGTAACAACAACAACAGTCAATTATTATTTTAAGACATAGAGGTCAGCTGTTCTGGTATAGTTTTGCAATTGTGAAGTACTTTTGCAAAAACCTTCTAACACCATGATGAAACTGGCTCTCATGAAGACCACCCCAGGAAAGCAAGATCAAAACGTACCTCTGCTGCAGAGGAGAAATTCATTTTGTGTTACCAGACTTAAAAATCACCAGTAAAGCCTTTAGCAGTGTTTTACAATGTAGAAAAAGATTTTTTTTTTTTTTTTATCAGGAAAGACAATGGAATTAGAAGGAGTGTCCAAACGTTTGACTGGTAGTGTACATAGTGTCTTTAGTATGCATTCATTGTATTGAGTATTAACAGTGACAGGACTGACCTACAGATGCAAGAACCGCATTAAAATTCTGCTGAGGACTGTGAAGATGGCAGCAAAGCATGTGACGGTTTCATTTTGACAGCATATTTTGTTGACAATTCATGTAACCCAGTTTCTGCTAATGACTTATGGCACTGAAATTCTATCTTCTTGAAGAGAAATTATGACAGAAAAATTGCCTGAAGATAAGAAACTTTAGACTTAGCAAGAGCTGACTAAGAGGTTCAGTAATGATGAAGAGTTACGCAGATATTACAGGTGGCAGATGATTATACATGGAAGAGTGTATACAGAGCTGGCCACGAAATTGCAACAAAGGCATTTACATCTACATTCAACAGACAAGGAAGTCTGCATGCAGCTGTCCTCTCTCTGGGGAAAGAAGACAGCTGGGGAAAGGCAGCTGCTTCTCGTGGGGTTAAACACCTAAAAATGTTATAAAACTGCTTATTTAATCAAGCAGCTCCAGGCATAACTGACCCATTCTATCCAGGATCCTTACTGAACCCCACAGTGTAACCATACATATAGTACCTTGTTTTAGGGTCAACTAAGATTTCAGAGCATCGATGTGTCCCATGGCAGGAAGAAAAATTCTATTTCTACATTTATAAAACTGTAGCACTGTAACTGTACCACTTCTTTATGTAACAGAACAGGTATTGCCTTATTATAACAGGGAGCCAAAAATGGGCTATAAGGAAATTCTATATATAAAACAGTGCAGTAATAATTCTAACTGTTATTTTAAGACTCAACACAATGTGAAATCCACTTGACCAGACGTCCAGCTGTCTTCCTTGTGAGGCCTGGTTTAGAGTTGCCATTAAAAGGGAAACTGAATATAATGCTCTCTTTTTGGATGTGAGGATTTGACCCCGGTCATGATCTGAGGCACAGAGTTAAACCCTCTCTACACACTTCACTCATCAACGCATTGGTCAAGAGGGTGCCTCAGCATGAAGCGTGTCATTGTAGTCAGCTCCATTACATTGCATGCACAGCATATAATATTTTGTATGTATAAATTATCCAGATTATTAACAAAGCAATTTCAAATAAATGTAATGGTATAGTTTTAGTGTAGCAGATGGTATTTCTGCCTCATCACGGGCCCTGGTTCTGTCCTTTGCTCAGGTTACTGTCCATGTGAAATCATCACCCAAAAAAACATCCAAGCAGGAATGTAGATTGGCTAATCAACAATGCCCCTGTTTGAATGTGCATGTGCATGGTGTCATGTGATGAACTGGCTTCACACCCATGGTGTAATTGCCATATAACAGCCAGCATTCCTCTGCCTGACCTCTGCATTGACCATGATAAAGCATTTAGTAAAGAATAAATGAATGAATGAATGAATGAATGAATGAATGAATTGGACCTCATCAAGCTGTTGCCACAAATTTGGAAGCATACAATTGTACAGCATATCTTTGTATGCTGTATCATTGCAATTACCCTTTACTGACCCAAAGGGGCCCAGACATGTTCCATCATAACAATGCCCCTCTGCACAATGTGAGTTCCATGAAGACATTATTTGTCAAGCCTGGAGTAGATAAAGTTGAGTTGCCTGCACAGAGAGTTAATCTCAACGCTAACAAGCATCTTTAATATGAATTAGAATTCCATCTGTGCCCCAGGCCTCCTCATCCAACACCAGTGCCTGACTTCACTCATGTTCTTGTGATTGAATAGAAAAATCCATAAAGCCACATTCTAAAATCTACTGAAATACCTCTCAGAGGAGTGGTCTGTTTTATAAGAGTTAAGGATAATTAATACATAATTACTGAGATATTCGGACTCGTATGTGCAAACATTTTGATTGCTGTCCTAATAACTTTTTATAACACAAGTAGGTGAGCAGAGGGTTTTATGGTCCTAATTCTAGAGAACTGAGATTTCAAGACTCATTTAAAGTATTATTTACTTACAGTACATGACATTTTAGAAACAATAAAGGGTCATTTCAAACATCAAAGAGATACTAAAAATACACAAATGAATCAACAAATAAATACAGCTATTAAAACATGTTCACCTACTGTACATGCATTAAAAATGTTTATTTTCTAACCTTACTTCATTGATTTCCTGTAAATCCAACTCCTTTCTTTCTATTTACAATTGCCTTTATAAATGAACTGCCCAGCACAATTACCTCATATGAGGACTGGAAACTCATAAACTGCTTGCTGGGATTTATAAAACAGTGGTTGAAGAAAGTCTTTAAAGAAAGGACTTAATATTCTTTCACGTTGAAGCAGCTGGAGCAAGAAAGTGTTGAAGAAAGGGGGGTTAGATGAAATGTGAATCATTCTTTAAATATGATCCAGCAGAGGGAATGTGAAGAATGCTCGGATCCAAAGGACAAAAAGTGCATTCACCCTTATTCATCTGTTTGAGGTATCACTTACTATATATTGTGAGGTACAGTAGGTACTGTAAGTCAGCTAAAGAAATTTAGGCTAGAAAGAAAATGTAGGGTAGGTCAGCAAGATTTATGGTAAAACTAAATTCTTTTGTAATATTTTTGTGCTTAGGTAACGACAAGGAAATATAGATTGTTTGAACTCCCTTCAGGGTAGATTATCTATTAATATTAATTATTTGTAATAACTTTGGAGTCAGAGTCCAATGTTACAACTCTGCTCACCAGGCCTTGTGAAACCTTCACACCATAAATATGCCATTATCACCACATTATATCCTCAAACCACATAAAAACAAGGCCATTCAAAATTTTATTCATTCATTCAAAGTCCTTATTTATAATATATAGGAGTACATCACTGCATTCTAGGGTGCACACACACACACACACACACACACACACACACACACACACACACACACTTACATCCTCATTATCATACTTAGTGTCACTTACCTTATTTGATGAATTGAGTTCCCATTATTACCATGTTGTTCAGAGGTCGGAGGAAACCAGACAACCTTTAGGAAACTCACTGTTACAGGAGAACATGTGAAACTCCACACTATAAGACCCATTCCAATAGTCAAAGCAAATATTTTAATACTACTTGTATTGCTATATATAATATTATGATAATTAGTTCTAATATTAATATCATATATGTCATATTTTCTTTTCCTGAAGTGTGTATATATTTTATAATATCCAACTATTTTATTTACACTCTTGCACAACATTTCAAGGCCTTGATTGCATGGTTTGTACTGTGCTTATTTTATAATATACATGTTCTATATATCTATCTATCTACCTATCTATCTATCTATCTATCTATCTAAAAAAAACATTTTAAAAAAATAAGTTTTTAAAGGAATTTTCAGGTTTTAACTTGTGTTAAATGTAGTCTTTTAATTTAGAACATGAATCATAGGATTGGCTTCTGGCCATTGGGATCATTCTGGGATGCCTAATGATTGCATGGGTCACAGGGGTGAGGACGTAAAAGCAGATCAGAGGAATCATGGGCCCAGCAGGCAGGACAGGCCCCATAAATCTACCTCAACCATCTTTTATTTCCCCATTTCAATTAAAACACAGTCTCAATCTGAGCATTGTGTGACAGTCAATATACAAGAGTCGGAATTCAGAAATTATGAGACAAGTAAAGACCGAGTTCAACAGGACACCCTTTTATGTTTAAATCGCGTAACACTTTGAGAAGCATAAGTCAGTACAGTGCATCATTCTCTTCTGCCACTTTGATCAGGATATAAGACAGCAGTAAGATAGCAACTTCGCCTTTCTTACATTCAGCTCATAAATATAAAGCAAATAATTTGAGTGTCTGGTACTGAATAACATGGAATAAGATGGACATGAATTTAAATCATAAAAAATGATTTGATATTGATATTAAATTAACATTTATATTGATATAATAATATGGATGCCATAATTAGAAATTTAAGGTCAATAAAATTCAACTTAGACTCTTACATTCATACAAACTTTCATAATTACTTTTGATTGTGTAAAGTTGCTTTGCAACAATGGCAATTGTTAATCGCACTATAAAAATAAAATGTAATTAAATTGAATGAGGATAGCAACAAATATTTTTGACTACACAGCTTCTGTTCAGTGACTACAAAACTGCTGATGCTCAATCACTCATCTAATTTTGCAAACTCATTTTTCATCACTTATGACGATTCTGAAGATTCTGGAACAAGGACAAGTTTTCTAACCTAGAAGCAGCATGGTGATAGACAACAACTTGTTTTCCACATGGAAAATATGGCAGTGGGACAGAAAATAACTTCTCCCAAAATCTGGTGTCTGGTGCAAGATGCTATATCCAGTGCAACTCTGTGGGCATATTACACAAAGACTTTCATAATACGGAAAAATTAATTAATTAATAAATCTCAGTAAATTAATAGGTCTGTACACCCCACCAATCAAGCTACAAATGACTAAGCTTGTCTTTATTCCACTAACTTTTAACATTAAATCAATAAATAGGTAAAAGAAATCAGGTCAAATACACAATTTGCAGTACAAATAGTCTCTAATTTAAAGTACTCTCATATAAACTGTTTACATAAAATAAACAGCAGTAATAATTAGCAACAACACATTAGCCTGGGCAGAACCGCTATAGTTCTTCCTGAAACCCAGATTTAATTAATAGGCAGTGTATCCTGACCAGTACGTAGGCACCGAGATTTCCCAGGATGCAAAGGAGTTTGATTTCCCTATAATTAGCACACGCATTAATATTTTCCTTTATTTTTAATAAGGACAACAAACTCAGCTTTCTTGTTCAAAGGCAATAAATTTTTTAACCAAACATTTCAATCACTATAGTCAGCTTCCTGCATATCAGAGATGAGACCTCATGGAGCTCATAGAATATACAGATAAACCTTGGATCGCGAGCATAATTCGTTCTGGAAGTGTGCTCGTATATAAAAGCACTTGCACTCAAAGTGATTTTCCCCATACGAATTTATGGAAATTCAAATGAGGTGTTCCACAACCCAAAATATTCTTATAAAAATAAATAAGACAAAATATACAGTAAAAATAAAACAAAATTAACCTGCACTTTACCTTTGGAAAGAATCGTGGCTGAAGTAAGACAAGACAGGAGATGAGGAGGCCACTGTGTAGGAAGACTTTCACACACACACACACACACAAGAATCCCAGCTCTGGCGAGACACCTCTTTAACAAGGAACCTCTCTAATGACACTTGCTTTTGCCACCTTTTGAGGATTTCATGGAAATGTGGCATTGCGTTGTCGTTAAATAGATTGTTAGACAGATTGTTGATATCAGTACAGTTACTAAAGAACAAGCACTACACTTGGACACAAAATTAAAAAATACTTTACACACACACGTGGTCACAATGTTATAATAAACAGTAATCGTGTGCAAGAATGTTGACGATATGAGTGACGCACGCGCACTGCGACTGAACATTGGAGACGATTACCCATAATCCCACAGTGCGAGAGAAAGAAGAACCATTGGCTCAGTTGTGATCACATGATGTGCATGCATACTACTCATATGTCAAGACCTCGCTCATTCATCAAGTTAAATTATTTATTTATTTTTTTGCTCGTCTTGCAAAATGCTCGCATCCGGTCGTCTTACACCTCCAGGTTCGAGTATTCAATTCCTGCCTCATGGGGAGTGTGTGCATGAAGTTTGTATGTTCTCCCTGTGCCTGGTGAGTTTCCGCCCCCAGTTCAGACTACAGATTAGGCTAATTGGCATTCCCAAATTGCCCATAGTATGTGAATGTTGACTGGAGTTAATTAAAATGGGAATAAATACAATGCTCACCACTGGTCTTTCCGGTCCCTAGTTGGACTATAGAGGTTCATGGATGGATGGATGATTATTATTATTATTATTATTATTAATAATAATAAGATTAGCCAGCACTAAGGTGCATTACTGCCACCTACTGAGTCAGAGTGTGCATGGTTGTGAGGATGATTGCTAAGGTTCATATGGGAATAAATAAATAGGTATAAAGAAAATTGGGGAGTTAGTGATTAGGGCAAATAATAATAGGGTCTCAGAGGCAGGGCACAATGCATAACTAGATTTTGGGAGTAGGCAAGTACCTGGTGGGAACATGAGCCCAGGGAGAACATGCAAACTGTGCAGACCAAAGGTGAAATTCGAATCCCGACTCTGAAAGTACGAGATGACCGTGTTAAACCGTTAAGCCAAAATTCTGCCACTACATATTCAGTGGCATATAAATAACTTCTATATATGAGCCTAAAGAAACCAAATACATTTAAGGTTATAAAATATTATTTACTGGGTGTTTGCCATAATTTGGTATATAACAACATACTCATGAAGCTGTTATAGAGTATATAATATATCATATACTGTACACAGTGATGGCCAAAAGTATTATGGTTTCACCATTTTATACACACAAAAATTATACAGTTCACACAGTTCTGAAAACTCAAAGCTCATGTATCAAAATGATTTCAAACTGATAAACCCTAAGCATAGTTACACTGGCCTCCCTTACACATCATTCTAAATCACAACTGTGCAATTCTTTGTTACCTGTTGTATCCGCACTCTAATGACAAAGAAACGATTTCTCATTGTACTTACACAGGCAAGTGACACCATTTATATGAAATATAAATTTACCACTTACACCATTTACCATTGAGCAAGTGACACCAGAGTACTGAAGACACCTTTTTGACTCTATGCCCAGACCAATTCAGCAAGTTTTGAAGAATAAAGTACTTTACAGTAAAATTTGACTGTTGCATAGCAGTTCCATTGAATAAAATTAATTATATTGATTGTCCTTATTTTAAAAAATGTCATTAAAACATTGAACTTTATTTTGTCTCAATACTTTGATAAAGTTTTGGAATTTCATGGTTTTCTGCATTAATTTGTCATAAAATGTGATCACGGCCCATATTGACTAAGAGTCCTCGAGTAGGAAATCACTCCTAAGTGGCCAAAAATTCTCAGATTAACCCCATTTTGGTCCTACTTTCAGGAGTAGGAGTAAGAGCTATTTATCAAAATTCTTAAAATAGGAAATACTACTATAACCACCAAAATGTAGGAGAAATCTCCGTCATATTCTTTGGACGTCTCAAGTTATTCCATAGCATATTTCTTGGATTTAGGTCTGCTATCTGACTTGGCTACTCCAAAAGATGGATTTTGTTTTTCTGAAGCCATTCTTTTGTGGACTTGCTCTGAATGTCCTGTTGACCCAACTTTTACAGAGTTTCAGCTCACGTACAGACATTCTAACATTATCCTGAAGATTTTTTTTTATATTCTTAAAAAAAGGGTATAAAAAAAAGAGGGGAAGAATTTATCTTTCCCTCTATGACTGCAAGCCCAGGCCCTGATGCAGCATAGCAGGCCCAAATCATCATGATTTCCTTCACCATACTTTATGGTTTACAGAACATTTTGCCAATACTGCTGTGGAGTGTCAATGTGCTCTTTTACCAACTTTAGGCATGCAACAATGTTCTTTTTAGTAAGCAGCGGCTTCCTTTGTGGTGGACACCCGACTTGTTTAATGTTTTATGTACTGGAGACTCATGACCACCGATGTTAGCCAGTTCCAATGATGCCTTCAAATTTTGGCTGTCACTCTGGGTTTTTTCTTTACCTCATTGATGAGTCTTTTAGGCTATTCAGGTCATTTTGAGGGGCCCAATTTTTGGTAAAGTAGCCTTTTTAATTTCTAAAGTCTTTGAAATTACTTCATAACCCTTTCCGACTTTATGTAAATCAACAATTCTTGATCATAGATCCCCTGAAAGCTCTTTTTGGCGAAGCATGGCTCACTATTCTTCTTGTGTAGAGTAAACTCAAAAAGTTGGAGTTTTTATCAGTCATTGTAGCTCTAGTCCACACCTTCAAACTTATTTTCTTAACAAGACTCAAGATATGCTAACATCTGACTCCAATTACCTTTTTTTTAGGTTATCAACTCAAGGATTCACATACTTTTTCTAGCACTATGATTTGTTTATGGTTGTTAAACGTCATGAAAGATCATTAGGGCGCGTATTTACTAAGCATCTCGGCATCACTCGTAGGAATCGCGCTCAAATTTCATTCAGGACTGAAAATAGTCCTACTGAAGTATGGGACATTCATTCATTTATAAAGATTCGAGAAGAAGACCTGCGCCGAGGAAAGCGTGTGACGTCACTTTTTACGACACTGAGAGCCGGAAAGTAGGCAGCATGATATAGTGCGTATTGTTTTTACGGGTTTTGTAGTTTTAAACGGTGAAAAGGCGAAATGGTGAACTTATTAGCAGCAGTTCTGTGGTACAGCGTGTTAGTGAAGTGATGAAGTGCTGCTTATAACGGAGAATCTCAAATAAATTGTTTGGCCACTCAAATAATTTAATTTAATAATATAAAATGTATATACTGTATAAATACTTTTATTTTAATGTCTGTGCCATGGGTGATGCCCACGAACGGACATTGTCGGACATTATCTTCGGTGTTATTAAAAACCGTACAGTATCAGTCACCAGTGGAGACAGCATTGCTGGACCAGTTAAACACCACACGCGATTATTAAAAAAGTATAATTTTTTTGTCCGAACGTGATTTTTATGAGCTCCATGTCACTCAGTGTTGCTAAAACGTCTCTCCTCCACGCGCGTCTCTGCCCGAACGCCATTTCCTCGCTACTCCTAGCCAGTTAGGACACCTCCGGAGCTCTCCTATATTTTGGTGGAGATGGAAGTGATTTCCTATTCTACGATTTTTGATAAATAGCTCTTATTCCTACTCCTCAATATACTTATGACCAAAATGGCGACATTTTGAGGATTTTTGGCCACTTAGGAGTGATTTCATACTGAGACGCTGAATCAACACGGGCCCAGAACTTTGTGTTATTATTCTGGGCACATTATATTTGTCAATACTATTGACTTATCTGAAGATCAGATAAAATATTATGACAAATTATTGCAAAAAACCATGAAAGTCCATATTCAACTACTTTTTCAGGCAAGCTGGAAACAACTAAAATAATAAACTGTAAGATAATGTTCTAATTACCTTAAAGCATGGAGTTCCAAAGTCAGGCAGAAAGTTATCATCAGTACTTAATTAGTAATTAATAAAACACACACACAGAGTGATGAAGCATGATCTTAAAAAGTCCTCTGTCCCTCTCTAGTGGTGAAATGAAGGAAAGCCATCGATTTTTCCCACGTTTTTTTTACATTGCATGAAACGCTGCTTTTTTTCCCCATTCTTTTTTGGTGCTTTTTTTTTTTTAATTCCATAAACAAATTGAAGGAGGAAAGATGTTATTTATATATAATCTCATAGGACGGAAATGTTTTTTCTCTAATGAATAACAGTATGAGTTGAAAAATTAAAAAGAACATTTAATCATACATTTACATTTTTTTTCTTGTTCCAAAGAGCACATAAAATGGAACATTAGTAAAAAAAAAAATAAAAAATTAAAAAAAACTAATAAAATATTTTTTAAAAGAAAGTGAAAGAAAAAACATGCAAAAAGCACAAGGTAACAAAGAAACACTTTATAAAAATGAAGAAATAAAAAAAAAAGATGTTTTCATGTTGGGTCCAAAAACAGTTTTAAAAAATAGGATAGGCTTTAAAAAAGGCCTAAATTGCCCTGCGTTTAGCAAGCTACAAACCATTTAACCAATTTAGTAATAAAACACAACACAGAATATGCAGCAATAACCTACCATACAGCTAAACCGGTACGGATTGACAAGAATTAATAAACAGGTTTAGCTGAAGCTTAAAATGAGTATGCTACGTTAATTTCTAAAAGGTCACACCACTGAACAAACTTTTACCTGCTGTACAAGTTGACATTATAAACATGAATTGGAAAGGTTGGATGTGAAGCTGTTCACTAAATCAAATCAGAAAATCTACTACTCCGGCTGAATGCCAAGTGCAACTGGACCATTCATGGAAAATCCAACAAAAAAGGATACTCTGTCACCCAGATCTCCACACAACTGACTTTTAAACAAAGGAGAGACTTCAACCTTCACATTTGGATTTAATGTGTCTGTCATAATGCCGTTTTTAGCAATCTTTCCTGTAACTCTGCAGAGCATATTTTGAACTTTTTCATTCTCCCAAATCATCCCATTTTGCAATGGTCCTGATACTGTCTGCTTGGAGCCCACACATGTGTCAATGTCCTTTTGAGTGATCAGACGATCATAACCTGTTTCCTTCCCCAAATAAAAATGCACAGCTGCTTTCTTGCCATTGCATTCTGGCTTCATTTGATTTGAAAAAGAAATTTTCATCTGTGACACATAATGTCCCAACCTGTGACTCAACTCTTCTTCTGAAAAAAGAGAGATGGTCTCTGGCCACAGCATCATCACTGTAACAAAATAGAATTCTATGCAGTCACTTAGAGGGGTGCAACTGAAAAATTCAAGGGTGTCGTTGAAAAATTTAAGAAGGTCCATATAGGACTCCAAATGTGAAGATGTAGGGCAAATTTTACTGAGAACAATATTTGCATAGATGAAGTTGACCTTGTCCTTGAAGTGCCTTTCATTTTGTTTTTCAAAAGAAAAATGCTTCAAAAGAAGCTTGTAATTAAAGATTACTTGTTCAATCACGTCTCTACTGCTTGATAATGCGTTAGAATTTTCTTCAGAAACAAATGTAAGCAGTCCACTGTAGGAATCAGCTTTGTTTTTTTCTAGCCAAAACCGTATTTTCTCAATTTTGAGCATGGTGCTCAGTGTCTTGTTTTTTTGTAATTCTTTTGTGTCTGACCTACAAAAGAGTCTAACATATTGTTCGAAGCAAGAAATGATCTGTTCTCGTGTGCATAACTCTCTGGTCTTGTCTCTTTTGGAGTAAAATGAGCTCAAGTTGACATAATAATTGTCAAAAAAATCAAAGTGCTTCTTCATGTTGTCTCTAAGGTTGTACAAAAGTTCTGTAAATTCCATCAGAAAATGATAATAGGATGCATTCTTCTGCTTTTTGGTGTCATTTGCTTTCATGTCTTGTATTTTCATTTTACCTGAGAGAACCTGACTCAGAATGTCATGATGAACCCTGTCTGAAGGAAACACTGGCATTCTTTCCAGTATCTTTATTACCATAACAGCAACTTGAAGCTCACCAAGGCAACCGGCAGTGTTGTAGGGGCTAAAGTCTTTTTTTGCTTGATATCGAAGTGAAACTTCCCTTTTAGCAATTTCTTGTGTTTCTTTGAAAGCATTTGTTGCAGACTCTGCCAATTTGAGATATTCTTTCAACCTTTCAGGTTTTATTTCATCACCTTTGTCATTGTTGATAGCATCTTTCAGCTCATGCTTAATCACTTGTGCAGTGGTATCACAAATGTAGGAACTATCACTCTGGAGATCTCTTGCCTTTTTTGCCCAGACTTTTGCCTCTCTAAAGTCTTTTTTCTTCAGATAGTTGTACCTGGCAAGGAGCTGGCATATTACTGCATCTTTTTCAAAGCGTTTAGTAGCATTTAATAAAACAGTTCCCTCGTACCCTGGAGTCTCCTTCTCAATGTCTTGGATAAGCGGAGAAAACTGAAAATCTGCTCGGCCACTCTCAGCTGAGTACTGTCTTCTCACCAACATATTGCGAATGTCCTGCACAAGCTTTTCCTTTCCCTGAATACAACTGTAAAATGCATCTGTTATCAGTAGGAAGTCAATGATTTGTGCTTTGGTTATATTAAAAGTACTTTTAAGTTCTGTTAAACAGTGTTCTGCCATACTTGTGTGGATTATCCTCAAAGCCTGAAACTCCACACTAGACTCTGCTGTGCATCGTGTTACAAGTGTAGAAAACTTCCCAAATCCATCTTCAGCCTTGCATGAAGTTGAGACAGGCTTTGTTGGCAGACCGAGAAATTCTTCACATATAGAGACTGACATCTTTGCACCCTTGCAGTAGAAACTCAAGAGGACTAGAACTGCAAAGAGTTGAGCATCTTTCTTTTTAAAGTTGAAGCCCTTCAGTGTATTTTTCACAACACCCTGTATGTACTCTGAAGAAAAGTCTTTCTTCAGGATCATGAAACCATAGAAAGTTTCAGCATTTTTGTAAATCTTTTCAATTTCCTCTAACTTTTTCTCAAATAATCTTTGTTCTATCTCAGATAATTTGTGTCCAATGAAAACTGTATCATCTGTTGCTTCAGTCTGGTCCCTTGAGTCAGCCCTCATACAATTCAGAAGAATGACCTGGGGAGAACTGGCAGATACATTTTTCTTCTGACATTTCTTCTCAATGTGCTGTTGAAGTTCATTTACAGCATCAAGGTCTTCAAAGTCATCTATCAGGAGCAACACGGGAAGTCGGGTGTGCTGCTCCACTGTCTCATAAGTCAACAAGAGAACTACTTGTTGTGCTACATCTTCATAATCAGCATCTTCGTTTTTCAGTATTGCACAACGGAATTTGTCTTTTAACGTCCACAAAACATGCATGGCCAGAGTTGTTCCTCCACAACCAGCAATATGGAATATGTTCAAGCGAACACAAGTTTGCCTGTGG
The DNA here is from genome assembly GCA_011419295.1 of Clarias macrocephalus. Classification (NCBI taxonomy): domain Eukaryota; kingdom Metazoa; phylum Chordata; class Actinopteri; order Siluriformes; family Clariidae; genus Clarias; species Clarias macrocephalus. The sequence goes on from JAAGKR010000787.1 coordinate 126,813, forward strand.
GAGCGCATATCTGGAATAATGGTGTTAATGATATAGTCAAACCTGTCTCGTTTGATGAATGGCATTGATCCTGGCTGCTCTGAAAAGTAGAAGTTCCACCAGGACACCTTTCCTCCCCTGTAAAACATTTCCTCCAGTTGCAGTTTGTCTTCACTGCCTCCCTCACACTGGTTAACACAGAGAACATTCAGTGCATGCAAGGTGCCCTCCACTTTCTTTGATAGAAATACCTTGCCACCAGCCCCAGGCAAAAATCTGCTTGATTTGCGATTTTCTGACCACAGACTGAGGACAGTACCATTAATCTCTGCAAAACTGAGCTCAGAAATACATCTTCTAGATATTTTTTCTCCACATCGAACTTTAATGAGATCCTTCCAGGAACTGAAAGATCTTTCATTTCCACAAATGCACAGGATTTGTTCTGTACCTTGCAGCTCCTGGAAAAACATACTGAAGGTCTCTAGGAGAGGATCATGATTGTCAGTAACGTCACTTAACAGAATAAATATGATAAGAAATTTTTTGTGTGGCAGAACATCCTTTCGGCAGAGGAATGATACAACATCACGAACGGAGGAACCTTTCTCTCTTAGCCAGTTATCCACATCAGAGGGTGGTTCATCATTAACTCGTCCATTACAGAAAACCCAGCTTGTGGTTTTGGTCAGTTTCAGCTTACGTACAGCTTCTTCAACTGGCCCTGTGATTTTATAATGCAAAGGTGAGTGAACATTTGTATTTCTATCTTCAAATAGCTTATTCAATCCAGTTTCAGCAGATTCTGGATCAAAATCCAAAACAGCTGTTAGATTCATATCCTGGAGAAATGCCAAGGATTTAGTTTGAACTGGATGGGCTTTATTAATCACTAATATATATCGCTCAAAGTGAGACTTGTCCAAAGACTGGGAGCCTCCTGTTATCATCTCACACAGCTTTGAACCCTGCACACTACATTTAACACCAGTAAGGTGCTTTTCCTCAGCTTCCTGCCTCAGCTTAGACAGATGTGCCATATTATCAATGTTTATATGTTTTTGGTATTTTTCTAAGAACTTTTGAGTGCAAAGATTTTGGCTACTGCTGCTGTCTCTAATGTAAAAACATTTTTCACTTTTTTGCTCATCATTACCTAGTTGTTTTGTTTTGGATTTCTTTGATTTCCTTCTGTCAGCTTTGAAGATGTGAAAGAATTTGTCTTCACAAACCAAGAAGGATGGTTCAATGTCTACCTCTATGACATATTTGCCTGAGGATGTCATATCTGCATTAAAAACCTCAACAAACCTGGGAGATTTTATACATTCTTTTGCGAGGTCAGTGTGCTTATGTTCAAAATGCCCCTCAATCACATCTGCCAGTTTCGTAACAAATGCTTCCTTATCTTCGACTGTAGTACCCAAAATTTGTCCATGACTGAAATCAGGTTCATCTCCAACTCCAAAATGAATTGTACCATTAGTACGACTGTTCATGCAAGCACATGCGAATTTAAGAAGTTCATCTCCAAACTTTTTCAGCTTTGTCTCAAGCATTTTTTCCTCAGGAATATTTTGGAAATTGATAAATGCTTTGTATTCATGGCATGGTTCTATAAAGTTTAGAACACCTGTTTCTGTTACATCAAGAATACTGTTTTTCTTGTATCTGCATGCAGCATGATATTGATTAAAAGGATAGGGCTTGCATAATTTACTAGTCTGGCCACCTGAGATGTTTAACTGCTGAGCTTTAAGTTCATTTCGATAGTGAATTATCAGTGTTGCTGGTCCAAGCTTAATGCCTATACTTTGAAAAGCAGATAGCTCCAGTAACAGAAGACTTTGTCCATTAATGTGTTGATCATACAGGACCGTTGCATTTGCATTATCCACGTCTCTTAATCCAAGAATCCAGTCTCTTACATGTTCTTTATCCCAGTCCTTAATTTCTGGAGGACGTTCAGGTGAATATGTTATGTCTTTATTATTCTGAAAGATACAGACCAAAATAAGTTTTACACACATTTACAAAAGTAAAAATATTACAAGCTGTTTTTTGAAGAGCAACTGGTCTAATTTCATTAATTATATAACAAAATCATGATCTTGAACTGCATTGTCTTTCATTTTTATTAAATTTCTGTTAAATAGATAAAAATATTCATGGAAGTGCATTGTGTAAAGTGACAGTTACTTCTACTTGTACTGGTTAATGCTATTATTGCAACTTTATACTTGTCTTTCAAAGACACATTTATATAGCTGTGAAATCACTGAAAATCGGACATCATTACTTTGCATTTATAGTACATTTATTAGGGGTGCTCCAATTGATCGGTCGCCGACCATAATCGGCCGATAATTGCTTTGGGAAGTTTGATTGGCAGTCTCTATAATGGTCGATATAGAGAAGCCGATCAGATGACGCAAAACCCGCACGACATTTTTTTGCGTGCTGCTAAACCGGCTTCACCGTTCTGGCAGTTCTACGTGTTGTGTGAAAAAGACAATACATTAGCAAACGGCAACCTGTGTAACAAGCCAATTCCACGAGGCGGGAAGCACCCAAAGCATTTTAACACCACGAACCTCATTAGATATTTCAAGGTTAGTTACGTATAGGAACACGAGCAGTTTTCAAAGTTGGCTAGCGCTAAGAGAGTGGGAGAGTCGCGCGACGCCACTCATGCGCTGCCACTCACTCAGCTGTCGGTAAACCCCCATCTCACCTACGCGGTTTTTCTCGGTGGCCGTAAGTATGGTTCATCATGATTCACCACGCTGTGATTACGTTTCCATCTTTCCACGCGAAAATTAAAAATGTTTAAAAAAAATTTTTTACATGTTTATCCTCGCGGATGCTTGCGGACCTTGCAGAACTTTCGGCGACTCACGTCCTACTTGTCTGTTATTTAATTTAATTTTATACAATCTGCAGGAAAGTTGTATTTGTCAAGCTCTAAGCTGTTCCCAATTACTAACCAAGCTGCTGTTTTAAGTTGATGTGTTGCACATGTTGCTTGCCAATAAATACAGTTGTCAATTCATGATAAATCCTCTTCTTGTAATTTCAATACTTAATTTACATTGTTGTTAGATATAGTTTAATAAATAATGCTACATGATGAGGCTTTGAGAAGACCCTGTTAATCGGTTATGGGTATCGGCCGATACAGCTTCTAGTGATCAGCCCCAAAAATCCTGATCGGAGCACCCCTAACATTTATGGCAGTTGACAAATGCCCATATCCAAACAAACTTGCTAATTGCCATTCAAAAAACTGCCTGTAGGACGTGTGTGTCTGTCCAGGGTGTACCCCATCTCTACCTAAACCCTTGTATCTCAGAGCATGTCATAGCTAACTGCGCCAAATTGCTGTGAGCATGCAGAGATAGAATGTTTCCCTAATTCGCGCTTTGCTGAAACATTTGTACCCCAACTCAGTTTCCAGAAATGGACGCTAAACTATTGCTTGTTTCTGTCCTGGGAAGAAACGTGATCAGCACGCAGACACAGCGAGCAAGTTCCATCCCATATGTAATAGTCACAATTAACAGGGCAATTATCTTATTGGGGATGACACTATGATTAAACATGGTTAACTTGTATATACTCTTCAGGTTGACTTTAATGTTCCTTAATGCAGGGATTGAACTGACTGATACACGGCAGAAATGCAGTGACCATCAACATATGGTGAAGCACAAGCCTAATATGGCAGAGCCCATCTGAACCATCATACAGTCAACTTGCTGATGAAAACTTATATACTAATGCACTGCTTAAAGTCCACACTACATTGTCAAAAACTGAATGTTATGTAACTTGCACATTGTAATATTATAAATATTAATTGAAACAAACACTACTACACAGTACAATACAAGCAATAGAAAGTACAGTACTGGTGACATCCAAATTTGTGTCTAGGCTCTTCAAAATTTGGAAAGGTCAGTAGCCCAAGACTGGCTTGTGAACAATGCAAAGACTACCTGGCAACCTGAATATATTGAATGATCAGGTTTTTCCATCAATGGGTTTTTTTGTTCCCTGATGGCACAGGCTTATTTCAAAATGACAATCCCAGGATTCATCAGACTCAAACTATGACAGAGTGGTTCAGGAAGCATGAGACATACATTTCACACATGAACTGGCCCCCACAGTTCCAAGAATCCTTGGAATGTGCTGAGGAAGACAGCAGTCAGATTATCCCATCATCAATACAAGATCTTGGAGAGAAATTAATGCGACTCTGGATGGACATAAATGTTGTGACATTGCATAAACTTACTGATACAATGCCATGGCAAATGTGTGTCATAATCAAAGAAAAAGGAAGTCAACTAAATATAGTGTATGATTTCTTTTTTTCTTTTTGGCCGGGCAGTGTATTTATATATAAAAATCTTCTTACAAGCAAGATTCAAGCTGGCTACTACAGCTGATCCCAACTCCCTTTAAGGCTGCTAGAAATATTGGCTGCAGCCAACTACAGTGAATGCTCAATCCTGTTGCAACTGGCAGCAATGGGTCAAACAAATACATATAACTGGAAAGGACCATGGACTCTGGCCTACTAGAAGTCTTTCTCATATAAGGGGTACACATAGGAGTGGAGGTAGACCATGGATCACCTTCGTTCCTAGATTGGGAGCAGTATGGTGACACTGTTGCATGGGACCTTGACGCAATTTCTAAACATATTAACCTGCAAAAAGCAGGGTTGTACTACTTGATCCTCTCATTCTTCCTAACTGTTCTCATCCTAAGAACCAGTTAGATGCATAAGAATGAGGACACACCACACTGGTTCAGCAATATGAGATAGCAGATGTCATGTTGAGGCAGCACTTGCACCCTGAAGTTGTGCTGTAGGTCTAGGAAAATTTGACCACTCACAGGTAAATTGTTTGCCAAAACAGAGTAAAATACCCATGACTGGAGGACTAGCTGTCTTGTGGACTACTGATATTGTTTTGACCTATTTTGCTCTTTCTGCCAGGTTGCACAGAATTTACCAATCAAACCACATAGCTCAATTCGTAGTCAGCAAGTCTTTCATATAATTACCCACCCTACCGGGCGTGGATATTATGTGAACTTTATCCTTATAGGAATAATCACAAAAAAGCAATGAGATGCCCAACCAGACTACCTGTTTATGTGAGTCCACCCCAAAGTGTGGTAAACAGTTTGATGACTGCAATGTAGCGGTCCAAGAAATAATCCTGAATGCTGTATATAGTGTACAGCTATACATAGGGGGCGCCATTTGTTACTATACTTTTAGTTATTAGCAGAATGCAGGCTTACATCATCAAAATGAACTACAAGACATTTTCTCACTATACAGCTGACTCAACACTCATGCTGGATGTACTTAAATAGAATGGCAGTAATGGATGTAAATGTGGTTCTATAAACACTGGAAAACCACTAGAGTTTCCTATCATTCAAGAATCTTAAACATTTGAGCAAATATGATTGATGTGCTTGGACTTGGAACAGTTTTAACATGTGAAAATAATAAAATAATATTATAAGTTAATAGACCCTGGCTTTGTGAAACATTATGAATATTTAATGCAATCCATCATCCAAGTAGACTGTCTATACTGAATATCCATAACATAATGCTTAGTCATGGTTAAACAACTGGCAGTATTCTGACTTAGCTAAATGGCTTCAAAACAGTTTCAAGTACCTCTTCTGTAGTCTTCCTTTCAGCCATCCCGGAAATGCAGTGAACTTCCTCAAAAGCTAAGTAGAAATAAAATCAAGCATATATATATTATTATATCATAGTCCAGCATACAGCTTAATATTAGGCTACAGGAAGAAAAGTTAAGACCTACTTCAACAGAAATAACCAATTGTCCTCCTGATTGTGTTTCCATGTAAATGCTTGTACAGTATATATACAACTTTTTGATGTTTACTAAGGGCAGAAACAAAAAAGTTGTTTGGAAGAGTGTTATATAGCCTTTTAAAAATACCAACCAAACTTAAATAAAAAATACATTCTAGTTTGCATGAAGAAGAAAATTTAGACTGGTGTATTTTATTTAATTTTTTAAACCAAATACTCTTTAGGTACTCAAAAATCACAACAAATATCTTAAACATCTTTATGTTTAGTTTGGATTGGGACAAAAGAAAATTATTCTTTTATTTTCGTTTATCAGGCTTATACTAGCAAATGCAAGTATTTTATTAAATAGTTAAGAAAAGACTTAATTTAGACTTACCGACCTGAAGAACCAGAAAAAAACATCTATATAAAAATCTACTTCTCCTGTTTCTCTCCTAAGAATAACGGGGAAGCAGCTTCAGGCAAACAAGCAGCGTCGAGCATTGAAACAATTTATGATGCATTTGTACAGGAAGCAGTGACTTATGTTTCGATTTCTTAAGAACAGAGAAAACGAAACAAACAAAACTGAAACCTAAGTGAGGGATGAGTCATGACAAAAAGATAAGACCCAGTAAGCACAATAACATTAATGCAGAGATTAGATTACTTGTAAGGTCACTTTTGTAAACCTTGCTGATTTTGTATTTCGTGTTTGAAATGGTTAATAAACCTATACAAGTGACATTAAGCTTGTCCCAGGAAGAGGGCAGGGTGCAGGCAGGATGGAGGGCCAACACATCACAGGACACACTCACACATACAGTAGCACACTCATTTATACCCAATGGAAAATATGGAAACGTCATTGGGAGGAAACCCATCAAGCGAAGCAGGACATCCACACAAACAGACCAGGGAGATGAACCCCTGGAGGTGCAAGGCAGCAAAGTTTAACACTAAGCCACTGTGCTGCTATGCTGCTGACTAACTGACATTATTTTATTAATTATAAATTGGTGTATGACCCATAGACTCAAAAATCACCCACAGTTAGACAAATAAGGAGAATTACTGTTTTCATATACAGTGGAGCCTTGAATATACGAGTAATTTTTTTTATTGTGTGTCCAAGTGTAGTGACTGTTCTTTAGTAACTGTACTGCAACAACGGCCCTTGTGAAGAAAAAAAAAGTTTAAAAGGCTGTAGCAGTGCAGGAGATCAATCTGTTTAAAGGAGTAATTCCCCCCCACATACACACCAGTTTATCGAATAGAAACTCTCCCTCACAAAAGCATGTGCGCACACAAACACATGAACACACACCAGCTTGCCAACAGAGCCAGCGAGATGAGAGGAGGAGGAAGGGGCTACTTATAGGCGACTTTCACAAACATACACGCGTGCGGACACATACCAGTTTACCGACAGCGACTCTCATTCACATAAGCGCGCGTGCACAAACACACGCACACATACAACACACACAATAAAAAATCATTTACCCTCACACACATGGTCAGTATTACAGTAGACAGTATATGTGTGCATGCGCACTGAGATCGAGCATGGGAGACGATTACCCACAATACTGCTCGTATTTTAAGATCTCTCTCATTTACGGAGTTGAAATTTGTTTAAAATTTTTGCTCATCTGGTGAAACACTCGCAAACCTCACAATCCAAAGTTGCACTGTAATTGTTTTAAAGCAATGTTGTAGCTCTTTTAGATTTAAATAATGCATGTTTAATATTGCTTAATATTGGTCTAACATCTGTATATATTTATATCTTTAATTGGTCTCCCAAAGTAAGGAAACTTAAAATGTAAGCTAACTGTGAAAAAAAGTTTTCATTGTAACATCCAGTTTTGCTCCGGCCTTCAGCAGTGTAGCTACTGATTCTTTAAAAAATATTCATTAAAGTACATTTATTATTTCAGTACAGATGGTCTTTCTGTGCAAAAAGCATTTAATTACTGTTAGAAAAGATATGTCCTAAATGTTGTGAAGAAATCAGCAGAACAGAATTGAGATAATTAAAAACACTGTTGTGACTCATCAACATATGCAGGACATTTAACAAATAATAAACTAGTACACAAGGGGCACTGTCATACTGGAACATGTTTGAGGCTGTTAGATCAAGTGAAGTGAAATTATTAAACAACAGCATGCACGGTCATTTTATGTGCTTTAAAGTGTTCTATGTTTGATTTTTCTCCACTGGCAAGGTAGGGTTTAAACCTTTGTACTGTTTTTGAACACGGATGGTTCTTCATTGTGTACCTAATTTTTGCTGTTTGGTAGTGTTGATTGTACTGGGATTGAGGTAGGTCTAAAGTAATTTGTTCTCGGGTAATTAATCAAGAAGTCTGAATTATTGGCAGGGCTTAGCTACATATATTGAAGGTGGATCAAGCATATTCTGCAACAAGTTAGTCACAAACCTAGACAGGTTTAAGTGTAAGTGGAATCAACACAAACTTTTGTTTAGCAAGAATTTACAAGTTTGTATAGACAATGACTTCATTTATGTCTACGGGGTAAGCATGTGTGTTCAACCTATCCCTGTTGTCAATTTTCAGAACAAGTTTTTTTTTGGCACTAACTGAGACCTGGATATCTCCTCAGAATTCAGCTACAGTACACTGGCTGCCCTATTGCATTCTCTCACTCTCAATGAGAAACTGGCAGAGGTGGTGGTACGGGTCTGCTGTTGTCTAAGAGAGGGTCCTTCATGCCTATCCCCTTGTCTCATCTCAGTTTTTCATTATTTGAATTTTATGCAGTTGAGGTAACCTCTCCAACTGACCTCCACAGGCTTGTTATCTACCATCCTCCTAGTCCTCTAGGGAATGTTCTTGATGAAATAGAAATGCTTCTTAGTCTTTTTCCTTCTGATAACACTGTTTTTAAAACCTTTAAACCTTCTCTCTGACAAACTTAACTCCTTCTCATTAATACTAAACAGTTGCCCTCCCACACACAAGAGAGGGAATTCTCTTGTTTTCTGATTTTCTGCAGCTCTTCCCCAGCCACAGATATCACTGCTATCCCTCTTCATACATCTGATCATTACGCGGTATCCCTCACCATTACCATTCCTATCCTGTCTAAAGCTAACCACCAAAAACTTTTACCCGCAGAAACCTTCATTTACAGCATCTCCCCTTCCTCTGTGTCTTCCTGTACCCTATCATCCCACTCAGACTCCTTTTCCTCTTTATTACTAGAGACTGATACTTTTCTCTCGCTCCTCATCCATGAACGCCCTATGCCCTCTGTCTTTTAAACCAAGGACGATTTCTTTTCCAGCTCCTGAACAATCCTGATGTATTATGCAGAGAATTAAGAACTGCAGAGAAAAAATTGAAGAAATCACAACTTGATTGGAAGCCTCTGCACGTGTTCCTAGCAAACTCCACAATATTTTCTCCTCACTACTCAATCCACCGGCTCCTCCTGCCCTATGACTGATTACCCCCCCCCCCTCCCCCCCTCTTGGCAGGACTAACCTCAACCAAGCACTTTCTGTAGCTGTGGATCAGAACTGTACTTTGATTAAGAGGAATTTTATCACATTCTTCTTGACAGAGTTGCTTTAGCTCTGTCATATTCTTTGGATGTCTTATGTGTATGACATCTCTATTGGATTGAGGTCTGGGCTCTGACTTGGTTATTCCAAAAGGCAGATTTTGTTTTTCTAAAGCTATTCTGTTGTGGAATTCCTCCATTGTTTTAGGTCATTGTCCTGTTGTCATCCAACTTTTGAGTTTCAGCTGACCTACAGACATGCTCACATTTTCCTGAAGAATTTTTTGATCTGCTTGAAAATCCATCTTCCCCTCTATGACTGCAATCTGGCCTGGCGCTGATGCAGCAAAGCAGGCCCAATTCATGATGTTTCCTCCACCATACTTTATGGTTGGAATGATGTTTTCATGATGACATGCAGTGCCCTTTTTTTTTTTTTTTTTACATCAGATGTAGTGCTGAGTGTTCTTTCCAAAACCTTTCAATCTTAGTTTAATCAGTGCACAAAACTTTTTGCCAATATGATGTGCAGTATCAATGTTCTCTTTTACAAACTTCTAAAATTTCAAAAGTCTTTGAAATCACTTTGTAACCCTTCCAGGTTTATGTAAATAAACAATTATTGATCATAGATTCTCTGAAAGCTCCTTTTGGCGAGGCATGGCTCAACTAAGCGTATTCTTCATGTGACAAACTTGATACTTCTGAGAAAACGTTTGAGAAAACAAAAGTTTGAGTGGTTTTTAACAGTCAATATAGCTCTAGTCCACACCTCCAAACTCAGTTTCTTAACAAGACTCCAAGTATGTTAACACCAGACTTCAAATAGCTTTTTTGATTAACTCAAAGGTTCAAATACTTTTTCCACTAGCACTATGAGGTTATGTCTAGGAAGAGTTGTTCTATGTGGAGTTAATCTCAATAAAGACATGAAAGATCAGAATTTTTTTTGTTATTATTTTAGGCACATTATATTTGTCAATACTCTTGATTTAGATAATAATCAGATTATTATTATCAAATTAATGAAGAAAACCAAGACATTCCCAAAGGTTCACATACTTTTTCTTGACACTGTATCCATCCAACTAGGAACCGTGGCCAATGGTGACCACTCGAGGCCAATGGTGACCATTGTATTTGTTCCCAGGATCTTGAAGTGCAAGGCGAAAGCACTAACCACTAAGCAACCATGCCACCATACACATACAGACTTAACCAAAAAAAATGTATATACATACAAACACGTGTATGCATATTTTAATTCTTAATTTTTTGCTATATGTTACATATTGATATATGATAATATTATGATGATATTCCCTTTAGATATCCGTACAGCGCAGTCTTTGACAATCTTTAAACAACAACTCAAGACGTATCTGTTTCTTCAATACTTGGACTAATCCACCCCCCAAACGCACACACACACACACACACACACAAAAAAATTCCCAACTGTGTTTGACTGATGGCACTTATTTAGTAACCTAGTAACCCAGTGTAGGTATCTAACCAATGACGGAAACTTTAAAGCAATTTTACAAGTCGCTCTGGATAAGAGCGTCTGCCAAATGCCTAAATGTAAATGATAATAATAATATTATGCAGTCAAACTTTGGATTGTGAGCATAATTTGTTCCAGAAATGTAGTTATATATCAAAACACCCATAAGAAATAATGGAAACTCAGATGGTTCGTTCCACAATCCAAAAATATTCATATAAAATACAAAATATAAAGTAAAAATAAAACAAATTAACCTACACTTTACCCCTGAAAAGAATCCAGACAGAGTAGTGTTTTATTTTGTGTTTGTGTGCGCGCTCAGTGATACTGTGTGTTTGTGCACACGCGTGTGTGTGTGTGTGTGTGTGTGAAGTTGTACAGTAGTAAGACAAGAGGAGGGAGGGGGAGTTCATTTGTTTTATTTTTAGCTTTTTTTTAGAGCAGTGCTTCCGTTAGTGTGCGCTCTCAGTGATACGCTTGCGCACACACTCACGGAATCTCTGCTTTCTAACAGAGATAGAGACTCTGGATCTTTAACAAGTAACCTCTCTAATGACGCTCGAACGGATGTTGACTATATGAGTGACGCACATACACTGAGACTGAGCATGGGAGATGATTACCCATAATCCTGTAGTGCGCAAGAGAGAAGAATCATTGGCTTAGTTGTGATCACGAGACGCTTGGCAGACAAAGCGTATGAGTATATGCTTGATATACGAGCGTATACTTGTATATCAAGACTCATTTATTAAGTCAAAATTCATTTAAAAGTTGTGCTTGTCTTGCAAAACCAATCCAAGGTTCCACTGTATTAATATAATATACATCATACTATTTTTCTTTTCCTGAAGTGTGTATACATTTTTGGCTGATACACACATACAGTATATATACAGTCTTATGCAGAAGTTTAGGCACCCCTTGATAAATACCAGATTTTGGTGATTTTTTAATTGAAAAGATGTTAACACAGTCTCTCATGGAAATGGAAAAAATGCACAATATTTTCAGCAAACATTTGTACATGGTTACTTTTTATGTCATAAATTAAACAAAGATAATAAATAAAAACCATATTGTGAGACTGTGCAAAAGTTTGTGTGTGATGTTTGCTTCCAGAATTTGCTGGTATTTAGTGGAATCTATTCTTCCCTCAACCCGTGCAATGTTTCCTGTGCCACTGGCTGCAACACAACCCCCAAAGCGTGATAGATCCACCCCCATGCGTAATAGTTGGCAAGGAAATTAAATGCTGCTCCTTTTTGATTGTGACCAAAGGGTTCTATTTTAACTTCATCAGTCCGCAGCACTTCAGTCTCAGCAGTCCAAAATGCATCAGGCTTCTGTATATGTTCTGTTGCATACTTCTGATGTTGGATTTTATGATTGGGACGCAGGTAAGGTTTTCTTCTGCTGACTCTTCCATGAAGGTCATGTCTGTTCAAGCATCACTGCACAGTGGAACGGTGCACCACCACTCCTGAGTCTGCTAAATCTTCCTGCAGGGTTTTTGAGGTCAAATGGGGGTTTTGATTTGTCTTTCTGACCAGCATACGAGCAGTTCTCTCCAAGAGTTTTCTTGGTCATCCAGATCTCATCTTGACCTGCACAGTTCCCCTGAACTGCCAATCTTAATTACATTTCTCACTGTGGGAACTGCAGGCTGACAACGCTTTGCTATCTTCTTGTAGCCTTCTCCTGCGTTGTGGGCATCAATAACTTTCATTTTCATCGTCTTGCACAGCTGCTTAGAGGAACCCATGGTTGTTGAGTGTCCGCAAGTGTGTGCACAAGGTTTGAAGAGTCAGTATTTGTAAAGCTTTGAAATTCTCATTTACTAATGACAGCTGTTGCCATGCATCAGATCTAACAAGCTGATTAAGGTCTGAAACATTTTAAAAAGAATCTGAGACTCTGGAACTCTTAAAGTGCCCACACTTTTGCACAGTGCCATAATAATGTTTTTATTTTTGTTCAATTTATGACATAAGAAGTAACTATGCATCAATGTTTGCTGAAAATATTGTGTATTTTTCCATTTCCAAGAATAACTGTATCTTTTCAATTTAAAAAAATCATCATAATCTGTTATTTATTAAGGGGTGCCTAAAATTTTTGCATAAGACTGTGTATATATATTACAGAGGCCTGAGGTCTATCCCAGAGAACACGCGCACACACATTCAATGATGCCAGATTTAAAATTCTTCAAAACACTGTAGCATCTTGAATAATGATTTCTATTTAATTGTCTCCAGTCAAGCTGGACAAAACAACTAAAATTATGAACTGTCTAATCAGTGCTGTATTTTCAGTTTAAAAAAACACGTCTTCTAGTGCAAAGTTATCTAAGTGTAAGTGATGAAGCCTGATCATAAAAAGTCCTGTATCCCTCTCTAGTGGTAGAATGAAGGAAAGCCAAATTACTTCCAATAGATTTTTCCTACAGTATATCTTTGGAAATTGCATGAAACCACGCACTCGCTTTTTGTTTGTTTGTTATCCATAAAATTTTTAATGAGTTTATAAACAAATTTTTTCCATAATGCATAACAGTATGATTTATATAACCAGGAGAAATAAACACAGTGCAGATTTGTCAAGTGTCAAAATCACATTTTCTACAGTTAGATTGGGATCTCATCACAAGAATTACATAAAAAGAAACATTAGAGACCACAACAATTAATAAAAAAAAACATACATTACGTATAAGGGAAGCAAAGAAATACAATACTCTTTATTAAAAAAAATACTATATAATATAAGAACGAAAGATGTTTGTTTATTTTTGGTCTAAACAGTACAAGATTTTTAAAATCTCAGTCTGTGAAAACCCACCTAAACTATTGTTTATAATTCACTGTTTTCTACATATCGGTTATCACAGACTGGGTCTCACATTTAAATTAATGACCTGTTGACTTATGAATAAGAAAGCATAGAATCTCTTTCACTTAAACAGCTAATTCACATTTTTGTTAAGTGTTACACAACCACTGCGAATACATCACGGGGATGAGGGTGTGGGCTTGGAGCCTTTCTCAGGAGATATGGAGCCTATGCCAAAGCTAAATTTTTACTTTATATGTTTCACAATGTTTTACAAAAAGTGGCTTAGTGTTTAGCACTGTCGTCATGCACCTTCCCGGCTGTGCATAGAGACCCAATGCATGGAGTTTGCATGCTCTCCCTGTGCTTGGTGGGTATCCTCTGAGTACTCCAGTTTTCTCCACAATCCAAAAACATGCAGATTATGCTAATTGGCATTCCCAAATTGCCCAGAGTGTGTAAATGAGCATGAGGGTCCTGAGAATGTGTGTGCACCCTGCGATGGCTTGGCATAGGCTCCATATCTCCTGAGAAAGGCTCCAAACCCACACCCTCATCCCCCTGTGACCCTGTATACAGGATAAAATGGTATAGACGGTAAGTGATTCAGGTTTTACAACAGGCCTAAATTGTCGTGCGATTAGCCAGCTACTCAATTTTAACCATACAATATTTACATTTGTGAAGTTAACCCTGTCCTTGATGTGCCTTTCATTTTGTGATTGGAAGTTTTTCAAAATAAAATGGAAATTATTAATGATTTATTCAATAACTGCTGTTTTAGTACTTGGTAATTCATTACGATTAAGGAGTATAATTACATAATTACAAGTATAATTACAAGCATTTCATAAGTGTCAAAGGCTTTTATTGACAATTACAGTATTTGCTTTTCAGCCAAGGAAGTGGGCTCAATTCACAATTCTGCCTAAGAGCACAGCTATAGATAAAGAATGGTACCGAAACTTCCTCCGAGAGCAACTTCTCCCAACTATCCAGGAACAGTCTGATGACAAACACTGCCTTTTACAGTAAGATGTACCACCTGGCCATAAGGCAAAAGTGATATCTACTGTAAGTGGCTCAGGGAACAAAACATCGAAATTTTGGGGCCATGGCCAGGAAACTCTTCAAACCTTAATCCCATTAAGAATTTAGTCAATCCTCAAGAGGCAGGTGGACAAACAAAAGCCCATTAATTCTGACAAACACCAGGCATTGAATATGCAAGAATGGGCTGCAATCAGTCTGGATGTGGTCCAAAAGTTGATTAACAGCATGCCACTGTTCATAAGTTCTTTATTTTTAGATCAAATATTTTTTTATACACATAATTAAATGAAAGTGGCTTTTAAGCAATTAATATCAAGGCTTTAAAGGCATTTTTAATGAAACAGTAATGTTTTTTTTTTTTTTTTTTTACTTTCCCGGAAATAGGAAATAAACTAAAGAGGAGAAATAAAGAGGAAAATAGACTCCTGTGTTTGAGTTTCAAACTAATTGTGTGGCAGATCACTGAGCAGTAGGATTGCTTTCTATTCATTGATTTGAATTCTTAATTAGTTATCGCGCGAGCACCGGCTTGGGGAAGTTCACGGCACGTGACCCACAGCCTGTGGGATAAGTGCGCGTGCTCAGTCTGTTACCACAAGGAGCCGTTTATCGCGTCATTAGTGAGACTGTTACAAAAATTAAAAAGACCATGGTTTCCTACTGAGGGCATATTTTCCAGTCAGTAATCTGGTTACTCAGCCGGGCGAGTTTCGTTTATTTTAACTGGAGCGGTGGAGTTTGCAGGGTTATTGGAGTCAGAGAAGGAAAAAATCGTATAACACGTTTTTTTTTTTAATGTGAAAACTTGAGTCCTTGGGAGTTCATAGTAACATATTTCATACATATTGGAACTTCTTCTTTTGTGTTTTAACGGCGGGTGGAATCCAGCAAGTAACATGACAGGCAACTGTAGGTCTCATTCTCCCCCGATTAATTCCTTTAAAATTGGAATTTATTAAGGTTGCTGCCTGTATTAATTAGTGGCAAAATGTAGTCTGGAAGATGATGTGTGGCAGTTAACACATCAGCTCAAGGATATTGTTGACATGAGGTGCACAAAAGATTTCATTGTCATGTGTAGTTTATCTTGACATTAAAATCCAAGAATAGTTGGAATCAATAATGATTTTTTTCCTGAAAATCCACCAAGACCAAAACACACTTTTTTAGCGTTAATATCCAGTATAAATTTGGACATTTTGCCCCTTCATCAGATTATGGACAATGCCTTTCAAAAGTAAATGCTGATGCTTCAAAAGTTGTGCCAGGCATTTGAAAAACTGCCTGATTTTATCAGAAAGGCATGAGATGTTTCTTTTAGCTTGGTCAGTATGCTTGCAGCTTTTGTAAGTCAAAGACTGCAGTTCTTTTTACCTCAAACTTTACAGTGATTATATATTTTTCTTGTGTCAAAAATGAGTCCCCAGAGCTTGGAGAATGTACAATTTTAATTCAAAATGATCTTGCTGTGTATTTGTATTTGATTCATTGTGATCATCAGCTTTATGTATGGCCATTATTTTGAATACTGCCTGTACTCACACGAGGTTGCAGTGTCTTAGCATTAATGATTTGAGAGATTTTTATCCATCACAGTCGTACATTGTTAATGGGCACCAATTCATTCCATTGAAACACAGTATGCTGTCAAAATTAACATGATTTTTGGCATTTGAAAATCCATCCTAAAAATAAAAATAAAAAAAAAACACACAACATGGGCTTAGTTAAAAATTCTCATATTTTGTGGGTAGCAGCCATTTCTCTTTATAGATGTACAGATATAAGTCTAAATCATCACTAATATATTAAGTGTAGAGGTTCCCATTTTTCTTATGACCGGGAGCAAACATTTTTAGAGTGCCATTTTCTGAAGACTTACTGTGGTGGTAAAAGATATTCTAGAACAGGCATTACAATCCAGCATGTACACATCTGATTATTTTCAGTTTATCGTGGAAGCTGATCAGCATCGAGACCAGTTCTTGCGCGAAAACCTCTTGCTGTGTGTAAACTGAGATTTCACATTACAGTACAAGTTGCAACCAGTGCCCAAAGTAGCCTTGTTAAAAGATCAGTAAAAAAATATGGAAAAAATCTCATTGTTCCTGATGCGTGTGTGTTTTATTTATTTGTGAAGGCCAGACACCTGATACCAGCAGCTCATCTGTTGCCACAACCTCCCAGTTTGTTGTGTCTTCATCCTCAACCTCTTCCAACCGCAGCCAAAACCCTGACACAGACTGGGTGAATACCATTATGATGCCATGGGATAAGTTCCCAGAGGAGTTGATGTAGTTGTTGGAGAGAGGGAAAACGACCTAGTTCACGAATGAGAAGGGAGTTTTTCATAAGTAAGAGAAACTCTACAATGGAAGAGTGGCTATTTTGGTTTGATGAACTTTGCATGGCTGTCCACTTTAACGATCTTGGTGGAATTGGGCTTAAAGAAACTTTCAAATGTAGTGTGGATCTGAAAGTTTCTGAATCTGGCTCTTGAACTACAGGAATACTGTTTGTGTGCACAAGAACAAGGTTCTAACAGGCTGTAACAAAGTTTAAAGTGATGATAGGAGCGTGGACTGGTTGCTCTGATAATGTCAGAGATGATGATGCTTCTGCTGTCCTCCTTAAGAAGGAGGAATCTGTGTTCTATTATGTGGAGGACACATGCTTGCCAGGGGAAGTACATATGGACCAAGTTCACTCCATTATTATTACACCCTGGTCTAGGTCAGACCATAATAGGAATGAAAAGAGGGGAAAAAAGGGGGGGGGGATAGTGGGTTCCCTTGGTGTTTATTTACAAAAGTGAATAAGCAACTCCTCAAAAAGGTGGCTGTGAGCTTCAGAAGCCGACAAGGCCAAAATAATAAAATTCCCTCTACCTAGTCCCGAAGTGAAGCATCTAATCTCTATCAAAAGAAAACAAACAGAAATACAAAATACTATCCTTACGTACTAACCACAAACCAGGAGAAAAAGTGTAAACAAAATGGCGTCGACTCCCTACTAAGCCACTAAATAGAGAATTATGTACAAATAACATACAAAATTATTTACAAGCTAAACAAACATAACCAAAGAAGGACGAATACAAAAATGAAATCACAACAAGCAAATAGTCATACACGGAACAGTCTAACAGATAACAGGCAATCATCGAAAGGTGGAAATCAAAGCGAAGTCAGAATTGTAGCACAGGGGTTATACACAGTAGTTTTACAATCCGTCATAGGATAAACAGTAAGCAAAAACATGGCCTGCAGCACTGGTCTGAAGGGGCTTATGTAGGCCTCTGGGTCTCCTGGTTACCCAATCATCAGGCAGGAGGCTGGATCAACAAAGGTAGCAACCAACAGATTGCAGGAAAAAGCACACTGAAGTGGGTGGGACCTGAAACATCAAGGGAAGACACACCCCCATCCCACCACCAGCATAGACCGAAACAAGCAGAGACACAAAATACAAATACATCCAATATCGTAACAATTACTGTGTGGTAAGTGTACATTGCTAAATTATTTCCTTTCCTGTCTACCTGTACACACATTCATGTTGCATAATTGTTACAATAAGCTCTTATGTTTGATGAAATTGGTCTTAAAAGGGCTTGCATTTCTTTCCCCTAGATCTGCACATATTGTTATTGATTGGAAGCAATCAGGTCTGTAAGTATTTGGACAAGTACAATTTCCATATCTTTGCCTCTGTAAACCCTGAGTAAACACAATGAACTTGAAATGAAGCAATCAAGATGCGAGTACTTTCAGCTTAATTCACAGGCTTAAATAAAAATATTGCAATAGCCATTTACTAACCATAACAACCAAATCCCTCCACTTCAAGTCTCGGATGTAACTGGACAAACCAACATTATAAATATCAGTGTTTTTAATATGTGGAATAGATGGAAAGTAAATTTAGCAGTGAAATACTACTTGAAGTCTGAAACCCATGGAAATCACCAAATGTTGGGTTTTCACTTTGAGCTATTAAAATGGCAAAAATTCCTATTAGAATTCCTAAAAGTTTATAGCAATACTTTCTAAACCCCTTGAATTGAAACTGAAAGTCTACTCTGATATTGGTTGCTTTATTTCCTATTTATTGAGGTGATGTCCAGAGACAAAATTAAGAAAATTGTCTCTTAAAGCTTATAGACATCACCCTAACTGACCCTGAAGGAAAAAAAAGGTACAAGTAGTTTTGTGAAATGTTTTAGGAACAGACCTTGTTCTATTTTTTATGGCTTTGTTGTTTGTTTGGACAATCCTGCTATTCTTCACCACAGTTCATGATGACTGGGGATCAAACCATTGTACAAGACAACTCCTCCTCCTTCATTTCTTCCTCGTGCATGAAGTTTAGAAGCTATTATTAACATCCATTACCCATCATAGTTAGCATCAACCTTGGTGTTTCTGCAGAGGTATGACTTTTTGTACAGACTTAATCCAAGATCACTTTATTGAACTAAACCAAGTCTTAAGTAGCTAATGCAGCAACTTGGAGATATGGGTGATTTTTTAAATCATACTATTAATGACGAGGTTTTTTTTTTTGTTAAATTAAACTATTGTATTATTAATGTAGTCATTTTGTCTTTTTTTCCCTCCTCCATCAGCTATTTTTCTCCAGAGTTCTTACTTTGATTCAACTTTCAGATCATGAGTGATACATTCTGAATATGAATATGGACTAACCTCCAGTAAGTTTTGTGTGTGCTTCATTCATATTTAAGACGGATATTTTTGGCCAATATCTGCATTAAGCTTAAGTAGCAAGTAAATGTTTAAGACAAATTTGTTTTTGTGTTTTCTTGCCATGTTTTACCTCAGTTAAATGAGTATGTTTTAAGAGTTTGGTAAATGTGTAAAATTCTAATTAATTCTAACAAGTTAATACAGTACAATAAGCATTTGTACAACAAGCAAGATCTGCATATATGAAAAGCTCTTACTGAAGGAAGCTGCTAGAATTTTTCCATAAAAACATTTTTTTTTTAGTGTGGCCATTGGCATGTTTTGTCAATTTTTAGCATGCTCAGCATCAAGTTTTTTTTTCTGTCTGAATTACAAAAGAGGAAAGAGGATAACCTACTGTTTGTAGTACAAAAAGGTCAAGAAAGAAAACAAGAAAAGCATCGTGTCCAGGGAGTAAAATTTTCTCAAGTTTACAAAAGAATTGTGAAGTAAAAGTGCTACTTCATGTTGTCTCTAAGGCCATGTCCACACATAGCTGGGTATTTATGAAAACAGATTTTTCCCCCTTTTTATATATATATATATACTGTATATAAAAATTCTGTCCAACCTACATTTAAAAAATATCTTTGTCCACATGAAAACGCAAAATGCCCTGATGTGTGTGGGAGCATCCCTAATCAACAGGGGACCAATCAGAAGCATAGACAAAACATTACCCGGTTGCGCTTTGTAGAGGTCTGTCCGGGTCTCGTCCAAAACCACCGTCACTGTCTGCAGGGTCTGTGTCTTTGGAGTTTTCTACATAGCAGCAGTGCGCTTAATAGGACATTCAGGCATTTCTGTTTGTTAACTTAATGTGTGAGTAACTGCATGTTTATGTACATGCATGTAAAAAATCCAGTAAACAACGTTAACACAGTCACTAGTTTACTGTACGCAAGTCCACTATTGCACAAATATCCTCATAAACAAAGCTGACATCATATCAAGGAGACTACTGTAGCACACAAAAATTGACATCAGCACACAAAAGCTCAGTTTTCAATAACCAAAACTGCATTTGCATGTGGATGAAATGCCAAAACTGCAGATAATCTGTTTTTAAAAATACCTGGCTACGTGTGGACATGGCCTAAGGTTCTAGACAAAATCCAAAAATCACAGCAGAACATTTTAATAGGATGCATTTCCTTGCCTTTTGGGGTCGTTTGCTTTAATGTTTTTTAAGAACCTGACTGAGACTGTCACTATGTAAAACCCTGTCTAAAGGAAACACTGCCATCTTTTCCAATATCCTTATCACCATAATGGCAACTTGAAGCTCACCAAGATACTGTTTCAGGGGATAAAATCTTTTTTGTTTGATATTGAAGTGAACATTCCGTTTTAGCAATTTCTTGTTTCTTTAAAAGCCTCTGTAGCAAACTCTGCCATTTTAAGATATTCTTTCTACTTGGTTTTATTTCATCATTTATTTCATCTTTCTCCTTGTTGGTGGCATCTTTTGTCTTATGCATTTGTGCAGTGGTCTCACAAATGTAGGAGTTATCCCTCTGGAGATATTTACCCAAACTTTTGCCACTCAAAATCCATCTCTAGCCCTGCATGAAGTCAGGTCTGCCCTTGTTGACAGACCAAGAAATTCATCACCTATAGTGATTGACATCTTCGTACTCTTGCAGTAGCAACACATGAATACTAGAACTGCAGAGAGCAGAGCCTTTCTTTCTATATTTGAAGCACTTCAGTGTATTTTTCTCAAAACTTTGTATGTATTCTGAAGAAAAGTCATTCTTCTCAATTGTCAGGGACCAAGCTGTTAGGCTCAAGGACAAGTGTGGAGAGCAAAAAATTTGCAGCTGAATACCAAACTAATCCAAACTTAAAATACAATTTTAAAAACAAAATCAAAAAGAAAACTTCAAACCTAGAGCCCTAAACACACAGCAATTCAAGACTAAATAAATAAATAAAACCTAGAAACACAAGGAAGTTACAAGGTTACTAAATAAACGAACATGGGAAATAAATAATTAAACTAAAACTACACTAACTCAATACAGATAAAAGTTAAATAAAGGCAGTATTTACAAGCAAAATTCAACAAATACATCAAGTAAATAAACACAAGCAAGCCACAACATAAGTTTTAACTTCAATCAGTCCTGATAGACTCCCTTCCTGGGCACCCCGGTTGATCTCTTCCACTTTCTGCTACTTGCCAATATAATGCCTTCAAATGCACCATCTCCTTTCTCTTCATCTTCTGAAGAGAAAGGCTCACTTGGGGAAAAAATAAAACAAATGATTTAACCAACCAACATAAGACAGAATGGCATCTAAAATCCATGCACACAAATCAGATTAACCTGCCAAAATAAAATGTATAATGTATGAAACCAAAGACTATATGTGGTCATTATTTGAAATAAAATAAAATAAATGTAAAAATATGGAAAAAATAGAACATACAGTAGAATAACATTGTGAGGATATGGCCATCACAAGGATCATGAAACCACAGAATGTTTCAGTCTTTTTTTAGTTTCAGTCAGAATCGGTTTCCTCTAGCTTTTTCTCAAATAATCTTTTGTTTCCTCTCTTTGCTTCCGAAAAACTACTGTATCTGTTGTTTTTGTCTGGTCCCATGAGTCAGCCCTCATACAATTCAGCAGGATTACCTGTGGGGGAGGTGACACATTTTTCTTCTGGCATACCTTGTCAATGTGCTGCTGAAGTTAATTTACAGCATCAAATTCATCCATCATGAGCACTGGAAGTCTCATAGATCAACAAGTGAACTACCTGTTGTGATACATCTTCATAATCAACAACCCTTTTTGAGTATTGAACACTGAATTCATCTTTTAAATGTCCACAAAACATGGATGACCAGAGTTGTTTCTCCAGAAACAGAAATATGGAATATGTTGAAGCCAGCACAAGGTTGTCTGAAGGAGCACATATCTGGAATAATAGTATTAATGATGGAGTAAAAATTGCCTCGTTTGATAAATGGCAGTGATCCTGGCTGCTCTGAAAAGTAGAAATTCCACAAGGACACCTTTCCTCCCTCATAAAACATTTCTTCCATTTGCAGTTTTTCAATGCGTCCGTCACACTTTCTTTGGATGACGTTTGTCACGAACACCACTCAACAAAATAAATATGATAAATGGTTTGTGATGCAGAACTTCATTTCATCAGAGGAATGACACATCATGGACAGAGGAACCTTTCTCTCTTAGCCAGTTCTCCGCATCAGAGGGTGGTTTATCATCTATTTCTCCATTACAGAAAACCCAGCTTGTGGCTCTGGTCAGCTTCAGCTTACGTTACAGTTACTTTAACTGGTTCAGTGATTTTAAACGGCAAAGGTTCTGTTTTCGTATAGCTTATTCAAGACAGTCTCAGAAGATTCTGGATCAAGTCCAAAACAGTTGTGTTAGACCTATATCAAGAAGAAATGCAAGAGATCCTATTTGGACTGGATCGGATTTGTTAGTAAAATACATATTGCTCAATGCGAGATTCGGCCAAAGCCAGAGTAGCAGGAAGGAAGGACCTATGGTAACACTGTCACACACCTTGGATGAAGCAGTCCGTCACTGCGACTCTAAGGGCTCAATGCCCTTACAGCCTCATGCATAAGGTGGGAATCATTCTCCAGCAGAGACGATAGCTTGTACAGCGATGGCCCTCTTAATAAGTTCGTTCTCTTATATCTTATTCTGTCTGCAACTGAGAAGCTGCTGCCCCAGCAGATCACTCCAAAGATGATGGCTGATGCCACCACTGTATCCATGAATATCCTCAGGAGTGCCTCACTCCAAATGCCCCCAGTCTCCTGAGCTGCAAACTGGATGACTGTGGATGATTGGTGAGAAAGTCCAGAATCCAGTGTGATTTTTAGATTTGTGTTTACATTTGTAGATTTGAATTAATTTGTTGTTACAATACAAAGAAAACCTTATTTTTCATAGCACATTTAAAACTACTGTTGACCAAAGTTCTTTCCAGGAAACATAAAAACTCAGAAATAATAAACAACAATAACATTTGTAAACAATCACAAGGTCAATATAAACCTAACCAATCTAGCCAGTATTAAAAGCCACACTAAAAGGATAAGACTTCAAGCTAGACTTAAAGGCACAAACAAAAGGAGCAGATTTAATGTGCATACGAAAAGGGTTCCATCACCCTTTGGTTTTAGCCTTGTTTTAGGAACATTTAGAATCATCAGGCCGGATGATTCCGTGTTTCTTGAATTATGATAGGGGATTAAAATGCTAGAAATTTTGGTGAAATACCATGCAGTGCTTTAAAAACTATAAACAAAACCTTAAATGCAATTCTAAATTTGATGGGCAACCAGTGTAATGTAATAAAAACTCCAGTAATACTCTCACTTTTCATTGTGTAAGTCAGAACCCTAGCAGCAAAAGCCCAAATTCTTTACATAGTCTGCCACACTAATAGTCAATGTACCTTTGATTTCATTAGATGCAGAAGAGGGTCCAAACATAACACACGCAGCCTTATTCTGCTTTAAATGTAGAAAGTTGCACTCCAACCACGCCTTGATCTCACCTAAACACTCAAATGCATCCAAGGAATATGAGCCTTTTGAATCAACTAGGATGTACAACTGAGGGTCATCTGTGTAGAGATTATGCATAATATTATATTTTCGATAGATGCATCCTTAAAGACACATATACAAGAAAATAAGATCCCAAGAATTGAGCCTTGAGGCACACCACAACACAATTTAGCAGACGAAGAGCACCGATTTCCAATGGTTAAATATGAATTAAACCAATCTAAGGCAGTACCCTTAATGCCAACATCCTCCAACCATGGTCAATGGTATCAAAAGCTGCTGTAAGAACAAACAATGAGGATAACTATGTTTCCGGAAACATCTGCCAATAAAATATTGTTAAAATCTTTAAGAAGGGCAGTTTCTGTACTCTGAAAAGATCTGAAGCCTGACTGAAAATGATCTATAACAGCGTCTGCATATAGATATGGACGTAGTTGAGAGAATTATTATTTCCTCTAAAACTTTTGATAAAAAGGGAAATTTAGATATTAGTCAATAATAACTTAAAACTGCACAAATCTAAATTTGGTTTCTTCAGAAGCAATTGCTGTACTGCATGTTTAAAACAGGCTGGAACAATTCCACTAATTAATCCACTATTAAAAAGAGACTGAATAGTCGTGCCCAAAAGATTAAATCAATTTAACCCCAAATGAGGGGGAATAGGAACCGAAGGATGTGTCGCTAGTCTAGTATGATTCAAGATTCCAACTGTACTAAGGAAATTGGTTCAAAACTAATAAACGACTTGGAGAATTTAAATGGAAACCATCAGTATTTTGAGGAATAACCTGTGCCCGAAGATGAACAGTTTTATTTATAAACATTGTGAAAAGTCCTCATATGTCCTTATATCAGGATAGAATGCAGGGTAGAACCAATCCCGAGCTCCAGCTGATTAACAGGCCACACCCACCTAGAACAGACACAAGTCCAACAGCAGAGAGATATCTACCAACAGAATCTCAGAAATCACACATCTTTTTGATCTCCCACAACAGAATTAACAGGAGCTTTATTAACTACGTTATTAATTGTATTAAGATATTCTGCTTTTTTTAAATTCTGATTTATAATATTTGAAAAACGATTAGCTTTTGCGGTCCTTACAGTAGACCGAAAACATGACGGAGCTTCTCTTAAAATTTCAAAAAAGATACTTGGAGCCTATCCTTCTTCCATCTTCGCTCGGCCCTTCGACTGGCTTGTCTAGAAAAAGGCAGGGGCTGAGATTTTAATTCACGATACTTTACAGGTGTACTCTCGAGACTGAGATGATGCTATGCCCTTGTAAACAATCCAAAGGCTTATGCAATTTCAGCAATCAAAGATTACTGGGGTTAACTCCTCAATTCTGCTGAAATAACTGCCGCCGGAACAGCCTGAGCCGCAAAACTGATCCACATGCAGCGACAAAGTCCTTTGTGTAGACCAAAATCGTTTAGATGAAAACAAGTCTCCCCCGACGCTTTCCAGGTTTCTAAGCGCTGGGTGCATAAAACTGCGTCGAACCAGTGTGAAGAATCGCCAAAAACAGGCAGAGAGTTTAAATAGGTACATAAAATACATGAAAAAATAAAGCACCTCCAAAACCAGACAGCAAGCAAACAAACACACTGGCGCCATCTTGGTGACCAAACCAAGAACCATCTACTTCTATGACTCGTTTTCCTGAGGATGTCTATATACTTTAAAAACCTAAACAAATCTGGGAGATTTTATAAAACAAAAGGTGATTAAATTTTGAAAAATGCTTTACAACATATTTGTTTCCTCTGTTTGCTCATTGGTAGTTCTAAATAGTTTAAAAATGTTTGTATGTGTAATTGCTTGGGGGTATGATCTAAACCTATTACAGTGAACTATACTACTTAGAACACCTTACTAATATCTGGTATTATAGTTTTTTTTTTTTCCTTTTTCTGTTGCAGTTGATTTGCCAGCTGTTCACTTATTTTGTTACCATGTTGAAAATTGTAATATTCAAGTTGTTGTATAAGAATTGAGAGAGAGATACTTTCAATTTGAGTTTTAAAATGACTTAGTTCAATGATGTATTTGTTCACTTGAGTTACTAATGTAAATCTGTTAGATGTAATATTTTGTTTTTTTGTAAGAAAAGAAATAGTTTACCATATTAATGATGGTGAGATTTATGGAGAGTTGTTCATTTCCAGTAAGATTGCACACTCCTTAATTATTAAAATATAAAAATCTAAATCTTGCAGTGGTTAAATGATAACGTTAAAGTACCATGTGTATATGTTCTGGAAAGATAGTTATATATAGTGCCTTGCAAAAGTATTCCCCACCCCTCTTGCCATTTTTCATGCTTTGTTACATTATAACCTGTAAATTATATGTTTATTTGTTTTTATATGACCTTTATGTGATGGATCTGTACAAATACTCAAAAGAATGGTGAAGTGAAATGAGAAAAGGCTACAGAAAAATTTGTTTGTTTGTATTTTTTTTTTTTTTTTACAAAAATCTGAAAATTGGCATGTGCGTATATATTCACTCCCTTTGCGGTGAAGCCCCTCAAAAGTTCTAGTGCAACCAAGTCACATAATTAGTTAGTAATTCCACTATGTGGATCTAAGTGTCACATGATCTGTCCATATAAACAATCCTTATCTGAAAGGCCCCAAAAACCTGCCAAGAGAGGGCCACCCACCAAAACTCAAAGACCGGGCAAGGAGGGCATTAATCAGAGAGACAGCACAGAGACCAAAGGTAGCCCTGAAAGAGCTGCAGAGTTCCACAGCAGAGACTGGTGTATCTGTGCATGGGATCACAATAAGCCGTACACTCAATAGAGCTAGGCTTTATGGAAAAGTGGCCAGTAAAAAAGCCATTTGAATTTGTTAAAAATAAAAAGGCACGATTTGAGTTTGCCAAAAGACATGTGGGTGACTCCCCAGTTGTATGGAGGAAGGTGCTTTGGTCAGATGAGGCTAAACTGTAACTTTTCGGCCACCAAAGAAAACACTATGTCTGGCGCAATCCCAACACATCCCATCACCCCATGAATGGGAGAACCCCAATTAATCATGGTGGTGGCAACATCTTGCTGTGGGGGATGTTTTTGGAAGAAAAAAGCCACTCAAGAAAGATCACAGGCAATCACGACTGAGCAAAACGCAGGTGGTCAGATGAAACTAAAATGTAATTATTTGGCCACAACACCAAATGTCAATGGGAAGAAGGTTTAACTTTCAACATGACAATGACCCAAAGCACACAGAAAAACTGACCACACAGTGGTGATGAATGTCCTTGCATGGCCTCGTCAAAGCCCAGACCTAAACCCATTTAAAAACTTGAGGCATGTCTTGAAGATTGCAGTCCACACACAGGCACCATCAAATTTAAATTAACTTGAGAAGTTCTGCATAGTAGAGTGGGCAAATATGGCGAAATCTTGATGTACAAAGCTTTGTGTGCCATTGAGAAGGCACACAGCTTCACTTGATTGAGTTTACAAGGAGGGGGTGATCCTTTTCCAAATCTGCTTTTTATTTATTCATCTTTCATTTGGGTGTTAAAAGTTGCACTGAATAAATATGGCTGGATAAAACAAAAACTGTCTTCATCTTTTCTATACCCACTCTACACCTTTAAAGAAGACAATAAGAAACAAACTGAATAGATGACCTAAGCACTGAAAAAAAAAAGCATTTCCCTGTTTGAACAGCGAATTATGTAGGTTGTACATGTTTCATTGTGTGTGCATCTTTTTTAGAACACCTGTCCTAAAAGGGAAAGATTAACACATTTCAAACATCAATAAATTAAATTTTTTTTCAGTCCAGATGTTATATCTAAAATCTCTTCTACACTTGGAAATATCTGCTCCTGATAAAAGGTCTAAGAACTAGCTATGTGGCTAACTGGAACTAGAAAGAAAAAGAGATAAATGTGGAGTAAATACACCACAACTTTGAAAGATACAACTCAGTTTATCTCAGTAGGACTAAAGAAGCTTCTTATGAGTCTCAGCTGAACTTTGGGTGCATTTTTGCATTAAACGAAGCTTGTGGAATTTGGCTTCTCTTATTTACATTGTACTCGCATTCTGGGTGACAAGCTTCACAGTTGATGTACAGAGCAGGAAAATTTAAAATGGCCAAGACCTAATATGCGCACCTTAATTCTGATTTAAGAATGGCTTGAAAAAAAATCTGTACTGTCACACTTAGTATTTTAATGGATTACCCATTTGTACATTTGACTTTTCCAACATTTTAACTATATGTCTGAGGGTTTGGGGGGGAAAAAACATTAAATAAACCTGAAATGTTTCCTGTAGCTGTGATTTTGGGTCACTTCAGTACAACATGGTATCCCTCCTTACTTTCATCCATCGTCACTGAGGAACAGATAGTCATCATTAACCAGCAACCAGATGTCAACAGTTGATTATATTTGTTTATCTGTTTATCATCATAATTATAATTGCAAACCAATAACTGTATTTTTATTAAGTATTGTTTTATAATACCTTTCATGGAATCTCCATGAATTAACTTCTATAAGTAGCCAAAGTAGCTTTTATACCAAAGTATAATTAAGAATCAGCACTGTGAAATACCTTTAAGAGCACTTATTATGAATCTTGCTTCCTCTGTGAAATTCTTCACCATCTGAAAAAGAAGACTTTGAGTAAATGGAGTACACCATTCTTTATAATAAGGTTACCAGCTTAAGGTGCAATGTACTGACTGGTCTAATTGACTGGGATATGATCTCTGCAAGCTCACCTCATCTGAAACAAGGACGTAAATCCCCATTGGCCCTTGTCTGTAAATACGGCAAATTTGCTGCACTGGAACACTGTATAGACCTGCTATTTTCTCAGTGAGCTCAAAAAGAGTTAGGTGCTCCAAGGACAAGGCATGGTACACTTTGGAAAAATAAGAACACAGAACATAGTAGAGACAAATAATGTAGTAGCTAATTCAATCCATTCCATTCTCAAAATATGTTATGTGATTTTATTTTGTACCATCCTCACTGCATGGCTTGCTGTTTGGCTGAGTTTTGTTCTTCTGTAGGGAAACATGCACTGTGAGGCGTGGCTGAATACACCTATGGCATATTAAAGCAGAATTTAAAACAACTACTTAGTTAAACACACATTTGTATATATAGTCATGTGTAAAAGTTAATATCCCTTCTTTCAGTTGTGTTGAGGTCTGGACTTTGACTAGGCCATTCCAAAACTCTTTTATTTTGCAGGTATACTAATGTAGGTTTACAAGGGCGCTTTGGATCATTGTACTATTGTTTTAGCTGTCAACAGATGGCCACACATTTGTCTCTAGAATATTCTGGTATAGAGGAGTAAATGGTCAACTCAATGACTGCAGGGTGCACAGGTCCTGCGGCTGCAAAACAAACCCAAATCATCACCCCTGCATTGTTTCTGCTGAAATGCTGCATTTGTTTTTTTGCCAAAAATGGCATTGGGCATTAATCTGTCCATAGGATATTGTTCAAGAAACCCTGTGCTTTGTTCAAATGCAGTTCTGCGAACCTTAGTCATGCTTTCATATTCATTTTAGACAGAAGACTCTTTCTCCTGGCAACCTTTCAAACAAAACATACTTTTTCAATCTTTTTCTAATTGCGTTGTCATGGACATTAACATTTAACATGCTCAGTGATGGCTGTAGCGTCTGGGATGTAGCTCCCAGACGCTTGTTTTTATTTTTTTTTCATTTCTTTGAGAATGATATGGTCGGACCTTGGGGGACCTTGTTTTGAAATGGTTTTATAACCCTTTCTAGACTGATGTGCAGCAGAAATTGCTCCTCTAAGACCATTGCCTATGTCTTTCCCTCTTGGAATTGGGTTAACACAGACCTAAATGCTCCAGACCAGCAAACAGCCAAAACGTCTGCTTTTACAGAGGTTTACACACCTGCTGATGATCAATTGATCAAGGGCTGATGACCCACATGTTCTTTTTGTTTCTTTTTGGCTTCATAGTTAAATAATAATGGCACACTGACAACAGTTATATGTTGTTTTTCATCTGAAGTTGTATTTGCCTCATTATACTAAGACCCACTACAGACATACAGTAAGATTATGTTTTGCACAAAAAAACATGGAAATAAGAGGGGGTACTAACTTTTACACATGACTGTAACTTATTATATGAACCTTTCCCCTTAAAAGACTCACCTTCCTTTAATAGCATTAAACAGGCGGATCCCATCAGCAGGACCACAGATCTGAACAAAGTCATTTTTGCTCATTTTAACCAAATCAGTACCTATAACAGACATTCAGTATATCAATATAGTCTACATAGGGGTCTTTGAAATTTTGAGCACATATACAATTGAGGAAAAAAATCTGAATCCGACCTGAGAAGTTGGAGAAAAGCCTACAGAAAGTTGAGAACCTGTTCCGGTAGAGCCACTCTTGTGCTTCCTGAGGGGAGAGTGATGGCACAAGCTTCTACATTGCAAAAAGAACAAGAGTGCCTGTAAATAGGGTAGCACCCACTCTCTTCAATCAAAAAAGATAAAACAGCAGTGCAGTAACCACATGACCAGTTTGTCATACTTACATCAGAGCAGCTGGGCAGGACTAGATCCGTCCACTGGTTTGGAGAACAGTCTCCATCGTCTCTCTCAGTGTAAAAAGGGTAGCTTAGTTGCTTGTCAGAATCCAGTTCAAAACTTCAGTGTACAGAAAATAATCAGATTTTTCCACAAAAATAACAAATGTATTGTAAAACCATTTTGCGCTACGTCAAGTCCCCCATTATATCCAAATGCAAACAGTTTAAATGTTTAAATCTAATCAGAGAAACCTTAAAAGCCTAACAGCTGTAAGGAATGTGTGATTTTCCATTAGACACTAACACTGGCTGACAGTGGAGAAGACCTACCCATTTGTAAAGTCATGACAAGTTGAGCTGTGGCACACAGGAGACAGACTGCTGCTTACACTGTTGATAGATGCACCATCAGGCCAGGGGGAACACTGCAGAAGACACTTGTTACAATGGTCCTCATGTATAGTAGTAGCACATTTATAATACTACTGTATTTATGTATCTTTGGTCCTAATTCTGTAATAAAACACTGACACTATTCAATACGTCACTTTGTCTATCAATGTCAATTATACTTACCTCAGTAAGTATGGTCGTTTCAAATGATTGATGATATTTTGCTCTGTCTTTAAGATTTTTTTTCTCGACTTTCTCTTTGTCTGTCTTTAGTCTGCGATTTGCTCCTTTTGGCTTGAGGACAGTGAGAGGCTAAGTCAATATCACATAAGAAATGTGAATAAGCCCTCATACTTTGGCTAAGACATACAGTATGATGAACCCCTGTTCGATTGGTAATATGGAGCTAATGTAACATATACAGCTTCTCTTAAGGAGTATGCAATGAAACAATGTTTTCCTCACCTTGAAGACTTTGATTTGACAGCTGGACGAGTGCACGTGCTGCAGGTATTCTCCATGCTCATTCTGTATGAAAGTATCTACCTGAATCCGGAAGAGAACTCCCTTCTCTCCACCATGTTTCCTGGGTGTAAACTCTGTGCTAATACAGTTTACCTAGAATCAAAATATGAGCAAAATGAATGAACTTTGCCTTAAAAGCAGTCATAAAAATATTACAAAAAACATGAGTGGGTATCAAAAAGTTTTGAGACTAATTTTGTAATGCCAAGAGAGGGCAGAACAAGGCTGCACGCACAGTCACAGGGAGCACTGAAGTTCATAAGTCAGTGTGCAAAAAGACATCGTCTTAAGTACCTTGGGAGCTGTGCAACTGGTATTATTCTGACCATGTGCGTTACCACATCTGCTATTTCATCATGGACAGCAAGTTAGAACAAAGAGGAATTCTGCGTGAAATATCTGCCACAGAGACATTTGACATGATTCTGCAAGTTTATGGCAAATGCTACAATGAGTCGCTCAAGGTGTTTCGAGTTGCACGCAAGGGTGGAAGAACATCACTGGAATGCCTTCAACGAGCTCAACCCCCAAAAATGTCCAAATCATTTGGCAACTCATCCATGATGATCATCAGTGGACAATCCACAACATTGCTAACATTGTGAGTGTGTCATATGGAAGAATACAGGCGATCCTCACATGTGATTTGAACATGCACCGTGTTGCTGACACGTTTTCCCACAGGCTGCTGACCCAGAAGCAGAAGGAACATCATGTCTATGTCTGCCAAGAACTCCCTCAGCATGCCAAGGATGACCTGTCCTTCATGTCGAGAATCAATATCCGTGACAAAACTTGGGTGTAGGGGCCCCTTGAGATGAACCAACAGTCTTCACAGTGGAAGAGCCCATCATCTCCACGACCAAACAAAGCAAGGCAGGTCTGCAGCTGGCCCAAGAGCATGCTCATCATCTTTTTCGACACCACACTATGCATCGAGAATTTGTCCCCAAGGGTCAGACTGTCAATTTTACTGCCAGGTTTTAAGCCATCTAACAGAGAACATATGGAGGAAGCGTGATACCAACTCGTACAAGTGGCGTTTTAGTCAAAGCATGACTTACGATGAGGTGTTAAAACTGACTGACATTTACAGAAGACTTCAAGCACAGTACGGGGATGAGACACTTAGCTGCAGTAAAACATTTAAATAGTTAAAATGTTTTAAAGACGGCCAAACATCTGTGAATGGCCATTATGACCAAGGTTGCTTGGAGCACACTGCAATCCTTTCCATGAACATTCAGTGAGTGCAAAGGTAGTTTTTACTCTCATAACTTTGTTCGGTTATTCTGCACAATCAAATGTCCTGGTTTGACTCAATGCCCCTCATATAAGTAATAGTTAAAACTTCATTAAGGAAACTTACTTGGATAAATATTGAGGCATTTTTGGAAGGATCCCAGAGAAACTCCACAGTGTTAAGCTGAAGTGGATTCACTTGAGACTCTATTATCCCCACAGAGAGTGTAGTATCTGTATAAAAGGAATGATTTCTGTGTAGAACATCAGCTATGCCATTAGCATTTTTGTAATAATTAAAAGAGGTGCACAATTTTGATACATTGAATTACTGCTTCTAATGCAGCCTTTCAGAGTATTTTGTTAGAGATTTAAAACAATTTTTAATCAAATATCCAGTGAAAATATTCACACCTATAGAATTTCAAGATGTTTTAATCAGTAGCGCAGCCAGGGGAGCCATTGTTTCTGAATCAGCAAATGTCTGAAGAAGACTGAAGAATACCCACCAAGATCAAGAATTCTGTCTCCTGGCCGGTTCCAGCTCCATCCCTCCAACTGCTGGTACTCGCTGTATTGCAAGCGCCGATCATGAAACACCACACGGACAGTGCTCTGTGAAGAGATAAAATGAGTTTAAGTTGTATAGGTTGATATGTATGACATTATCCTTATAGAAATTTCTCCAAATGCAACACTGCTGAATGAAAAGCAAGCTACAAAATGTCAAAACTTACTGGCCAGATAAAAACAGATTTAACTGTTCAGAACTGTTTAATATCTAGAAAGATTTTCTTTTCAACACGGAAATACCCTGTTTGTGGGATCCCCCAGAAGCACAACCAAATGTACTAGATTTCACTGTGTGGTTTTCTATATATTGCCTATCTGAAAATAATCGAGTAAGCAAGAATATTAATTACATGTTTAACAAGGTTTTTCCTTCAACTCCCTAATTTCAGTGTAGGTTTAAAAGTCACCTAAACAGGAGATTTAAACAGATAAACAAATTGGGTCAAATAAGAAAGTGAACAAAGACACAATAGGCTGCTTTTAACTTACCTTGACCCACTTGTTGCTTACTTGTGTACACTCCAACAGTTTTAGGTTAAGCATTTGAATTTCATAGGACTGACCTATATTAAAATAAAGCTAAGTCAGTTTCACAAAAAAAGACCCTATTGTTGCGAAACACTGACACAGGAGACTCGTTCCAAAAACCAATAAATGTTTTTATTTCCATATATAAATAATTCTAACAATGTCTCTTTACAGAAACCATAAAAAAAATAATTGTCAATATTTTTGTCTGTGAATGAGCTGTTACTATAGAAACAATAATAAAACCCATTAGAAATCAGCATGTTAATATGAACATGTTATTTGAAATGCATGTGGAACCACTTATTAGCTAAATGAATCTTGTGATAAATCAGAATCAAGAATTCAATAGCTCTGTATTAGAAAAATATAAACTTTCTGGCCACATACTCTAAACATACAAGCTGGATTTATTCAAGTGTTACCCTGATGTAAAGTAAGCAAATCCATTTTCAATACCTATAATAAACTAATTAAATTCATCAAAAAGCTCATGTGTCTGAGAAAAAATGCCTACCCTGGTTGAGGTAGGTGAGAGTTTCCTCATGCAATTTGACAGCTGGAGAAGTGGCCGCACACAAGGTGTATTGAAATGGGGGCGGTTCGGCCACAGATCCAGCTGAGTGTTGCTCCGGCTTGGCCTTCAGCAGTGTAGCTACTGTTTCTCTAAGAAATATTTATTAAATTACTTGTATTACTTGCAGATGGTGTTGCTGAACAAGCATTTAATCACCCGTAGAAAAACTGAGTCTTGAGTTTTTTGCCAGAATTGAGGCAATAAAAAAGTCTGTTGTGACTCATCACCATATGTAGTACTGAATGAAGATACTTTCAACAAATAATAAACTAGTACACTGGGGCACTGTTATACCTACTGGAACATGTTTGAATCTCTACTATAAAGTGAAGTGAAATATTAAAACCACAGCATTCCTGGACAATCTATATAATTGTGTGATTTTAGCTTTGTGGTAACAGTTCATAGAAAACCGTATATTAGTGTGATGGTCAGGTGTCTGCTCTGTGTGTTTTTAAACCTTTCATAATCAGGATGAACTTGTATTATAGAAGCACTACTGTTGAAACTTCCCATGCATCTCAGTAAACCGCTTTTAGTAGGTACCACTGCACACCAACAACCTCTCAAGATCTGAGGTTTTGGAGATGCTTCGATGCAACACATTAATTATAAAACTGACTGTTCACAGTTCATAATGGAACTCAAATGATTCCATTGATATTTATATAAAAATCACTAATAAAAAATAGAAAGTACGATTAAAACAAACTAACCTTCACTTTATCTTTGAAAAGAATTGTGACTGGTGTAAGACGAGAGAGGAGGAGGATGGGGGTTATTGTTTAGGACGACTTTCTCACACACACACACACACACACACACACACACACACACACACACACACACTTAACAAGAACCCTCTCTAAAGACACTTGCTTTTGCAGAAATGTGACGTTTGCTTTGTTGTTAACCAGATTCATCTCTCGCACTGCTACAGACTTTTTAACCTTTTTCTTCATGGGTGCCATTGTTACAGTACAGTTACTAAAGAACTGTCGCTACACTTGGACACAAAATAATAAAAATGCTTTTCTAAACGCCACCATTCTGAACACAATGCGAAGTCACCAGCACATGAATTATGGAATGGCTTACCATTTAATATTAGAGCACCTCCTACATTAGTAACTTTTAAATCCAGACTGAAAGCTCACTTATTTTCAATGGCTTTTACATCTGGCTGAGATTTTATTCCTTTTATCCTTTTAATTATTTATTTTACTTTTTAGTTAAGTTTTTTGATTACTTATTAAATTAATTTATGCATGATTTCATTTGATTATTGTTTTTATTAACTGTCACTAACTGAATTTTATTTACTTTTTACATAGTTAAATATATTTTCATTTGATTTAATTTTATGCTGTTTAATTCTGGTCGTTTTATTCCTATCATTGTACAGCACTTTGTCAACTTGTTTTTAAATGTGCTATAAATAAACTTAACTTAACAATTAAATTTGACTTAACTTGCGTTAAGTAACATAAGCACCTCGAACGCCTGTCGCGGCTGCTGTGGAAATTTCACACTATGGACATTTAATATTGAATATATATTAAAACAAAAACAGATACCATATAAAACATGTGCTAGTGAAATGTATATAATTTGTAAATAAATTATTGATTAATAATAATAATATTTCATTAAATATGTATTTTTCACAGATTACTAGCCTATATAAGACTATGTTTTTTTTCATTAAATAAATATTATTGTGTAATGTAATTTCTATGATTTCCTCCATGATAAATTTATAAATGCTTTTTTACACGCGCCAGCAAGACGCAATGACTGATGGGAAATTTGAATTCTCTTTTCAGATGAAGTGAAGACTAGATATTTACTCGTTGCTTACACCGTCCGCAGTTTCCTTTGAACTGAACATTTTCTCTCCCTGCGGTTTGGAAGCACATTTAACATGGCTGAACACCCTTGTGCAGTATACTTCGCAGGGTATTTCAGGCCGTTTGGAACGCACCTTCACACTGAGCATGAGAGATGATTATCCACAATCCCACAGGAGAGGTTGTGGAGAGTTGTGGAGAGAGAACAACTATTGGCTTAGTTATGATCACGTGGCGCTCGGCAGACAAAGCGCATGCGTACTATTCGTATTTCAAGACCTCGCTCATTTATCAAATGAAAAAATTACTTTAAAAAGTTTTTCGTCTTGAAAAACACACACACACACACACA
>JAAGKR010000788.1:0-13824 GCA_011419295.1 Clarias macrocephalus
TACAGATTATCGAAAAGTTAATGCTTTAACTAAAGCAGATTCGTTTCCGCTTCCTAGAATGGAAGATTGTATTGATCGTATAGGAAGTGCGAAATTTGTTACAAAGTTAGATCTGTTAAAAGGTTACTGGCAAGTTCCTCTAACACCACGTGCATCTGAAATCTCTGCATTCGTCACCCCGGATAGGTTCCATCAGTATACTGTGATGGCATTTGGCCTTAAAAATGCACCTGCCACATTTCAGCGTTTGATGACCCAGGTTCTGGGTGACGTGGATAATTGTGAAGCCTACCATGATGATGTGGTAGTATTCTCTGATACTTGGGATGCACATGTTCGTACCTTAAACGGTGTATTTTCACGCCTTCAGAAAGCTACCTTAACATTAAACCTAGCAAAATGTGAGTTTGGTCATGCCACTGTTACGTACCTTGGTAAACAGGTGGGACAAGGTACAGTTCGCCCACTAGATGCCAAAGTTAAGGCAATTGTTGCATTTCCGGCACCAAAAACGAGAAGAGAGCTTCGACGTTTTCTCGGTATGGCCCGACCTATTACAGAAGCTTTTGTAGAAACTCCATCATGCAATGCTATCAGGGAGGCATCTGATTGACCTCAAATTTATGTCATTACGAATTATCTTCAGTGCAAAGGAAAAACAAGGAGTCATAAATGTGATCATTTGGCCTCCACAGAACCCAATTTTCACATCCTCAAGTCTGTATGGGATTACATGAAGAGACAGAACGATTAGAGGCAGCATACAGTACATCCACAGAAGATCTGTGGTTAATTCTTAGAACCTACCAGCCAAGGTTCTTCAAAAACTGTGCAAGTGTACCTAGTTGAATTGGTCACATTCTTGGTTTGGTTTGGATGTCTATTTTGTTAATAAATTAAAAATAAAATAGAAAATATCATCATCGTTCAAAAGTTTGGAATCACTTTCTAACTTGATTTTTATTTCTTTGCATTGTAAAGCAGTGCTGAAGGCGTCCAAAATGTGCAATAATCTTCTTTGAACAGTTAATGTTGGGATGTACTGTATCTGCTACTTACAGTATCCTCTGTGAAGCCTTCATAATGTCTCTAATCTAAGGTGATGTTAAGTGGTGATTTTTGAGGATGGTAACACTAAATGAACTTCTTCTCTGCAGCAGAGATAAGTTTTGGTCTTGCTTTCCTGGGAAGGTCTAAATAAGACCCAGTTTCATCATGGTGCTTGATGGGTTTTGCAAATGCACTTATTTGCAAAAAACACTTATTTGCAAAACAATACTGTCCTTGAAAGAACTATTTCAAAAAGGCTGACCTCTGTTTCTTAAAATAACCACTAATTATTGTTGTTAAAAACTGGTTATAAATTACTTAATTCCATATGTGTTATTTCATAGTTTTATAGAAATTCCCAGTATTGTTGTAGA
This sequence comes from Clarias macrocephalus, assembly GCA_011419295.1. NCBI lineage: Eukaryota > Metazoa > Chordata > Actinopteri > Siluriformes > Clariidae > Clarias > Clarias macrocephalus. The sequence continues at coordinate 1,425 of JAAGKR010000788.1, forward strand.
ATGTAGAAACTATTTCTAAAAATATAGCTATTGTTATTTAGAGATTATTTTTAAAGGATACGACACCACCACAACACACCAAAATAACCCAAGATCATGCAGCATTTGCAGAGCTTTAATAACTCAAATAAAACAAAATTCTAATTTTTTTTAACAAATTGTGTTTCTTTGGCTAAATAATATTAAGAAATCAGTATTTGGTGGAATAACACAATGGTGGATTTGCAATTACAGCTTTCATGCGTTTTCATGCTGTAGTGGTGGACACTTTGTCTCTTCTGTCCATCCTTTCATACTGGACCCCGTTGAGATATCCAGATTATTGTCCAACAGTGTATCAGACTGAAATAAATGGTAAAAAGTCCATGAGTTTTTATAGGTTTATTAAAACTTGTAAACTTGTAAGCACACTGAATAGCAAAAGAACACACCTGAGGAAATAATGCAGTAACAACAGCATCAAAAAAGTGCTGTTAGCAAAAAACAAACAAACAAAAAAAAAAAACAGACACATTTTAACTCCCACTAGTGTTTCCATAGCAGTCTTTTATGCCTTTGATGAAAGCATTAGCAAATGTGAGAGCAGCTAACAGGACAAATAGCCACAGGATGCCTTTCCTCATAATATATAGGTACAACACATATTTCTGTGATCCAATCTGTGGGTGCAAAAAGAAAAAGAAAAAGATTAATTTATCTTAGCGTGAGTATTGACACATTTCAGAATTGTGAGGTTGGACAACTTAAATGTAAAAGGGTGAAGTATATGGAAATGGAAGCAGACATACATGAAATCTGGGCTAGTAACATTTTTCAGGATTTGTTTAGCATTAGGATGAAGAAGAAGAGGAAGGGACAAAGTGTTTATTTTTTTTATTGCAGCTTACAATTCATTGAAGCATGTGAGCACATAAATAGACTTTTAGTCAGCTATTTGTGGAAAATGACAGATTTTCAAAAGCTAAATTACTGTTGATGTGAATATACTCTATAATTACACTGCCTGTTTGATCCTGGTGTCATCAGGCACCACTAGAGCAATGTACATGACATGTAGATATTAAATTCCCATGTCCAATGTGTCTAAATTGGCATTTCCAAAGTCAGTAGAATTATAGGCTATGAGCCATTAAGATGCAGAAAGTTTTCTATTGTAGGTCTAAAATACTGTACATACAAAAGTCACCACTGGGTTTAACTGAGTGAATATTTAAGGGCTTCCCACTGGATAATTACTGCAGTAATTAATATGTTTCAGTTGGCAACATTAATTTAATTTCATTACACCCTAACTGATGCAGTGATTAGTTTCTCAATTCTTAAACAACCATGTCAAAACACATATCCTGTGGTTGTGGCAAATACCTTACCTTACTGTTTCAGTTTTTCAGAAGGGTCAAATTATTGTCCTGCATCAAAAAAATCAAACAAACAAATAAGGAGATTTTTAACAATACTAAAATTGGGTTAAGAGATGAAAAATGCATTATTAAAACACGAAAAGATAGCAGTGAATCCTCGAAGATGAAATGTGGTTGTAAAAACATTGTGAATAAGCATGATGGAGTCCAGATTTACCCTGTTTCAAGGTTATGGGCACATCACATATTGTGTACTTTATGTAATTAAATAGTATTCATATCACTTAAGTTTGTTATATCACTTCAGTTTCCAAAAACATTCTTTTATTTATTTATTTTTTGGGCGCGGCACTGAAGGGGAGTTCACCCAGGGTGCCATGCACACGAGAACCACTACTGTTGACCAAAGAACAGCCCCATGATGTATCTTATGACAGGGTGGACCCCAACCAGGTCTGTATGTTAATTTCCTGAGAATGTCTCTGAGGACAAAAGGCTTGTGTATTCCAGGAGGCTCTGGAATGTACAGAATACAGTATTGTGTGTGTCTGTCCTGGGTCTGTGAACGACGTACATAAATTCCAGAACATAAAGCCTGTAAATGGCATTTCCTAAATTGATGATGTGATTTTTGATGCCACCATGTTGTTCATCATGAAAAATGGATTAGATTGATACCAAACATGCCCTGAGGAATATAATGGTTAAACATTCTTCAGATCCTGCATCATCTAGTGCCACAATTTACAAATTACAAACACTATCTTAAAAGTTATTATAATTTTTAGTACTATAACAGCCTGTACCAAAAGAACTTTAAAAATTCACTTTAGCTTCTGTGAGTCATTTTGAAGAAATCACAGCTTTATAATTATACACTTATTTTAATAGGTATTGTTTCTATAGTAACAGATAACTCACCAGGAATAGTATGGCAGACAGACATAAATGGGTTTTACAAAACTACTTTTTCATATGGCGAAAGGAGCATCCAGTATCACTGCTTCATAAAAGTCAGAGTTAAAGCTGTTCCAGACTCAGAAAAGGAGAAGGGCTTTACAGTTTCTTTGTTAAATGACAGTCTGACTGTGAGGAGGAAAAAGAGAGGCTGGTGAATGAATTACTGTTTATAGATCTTATTAGGGATAACAGGACCAGTTTCCTGGCTGTCCACAACATAAAAGGATAAAATGCATGGCATGTTGTTCTTTAATAAAGAGATAAAATATCATTAGGAGGAAAAAAAAAAACACTGCTGATGAAAAATCCTTACAAAAATAATTTGATATAAAGCTACATTCCACACATTTTTTGGATAATAATAACTGAGTGTGTCAACAATTTTGTAAATGCTGGGCCAACATATAAACCCAACCATATTTGGACCAGATTTATTTGTACGATAATCCAGTCTTGGAGCTGCCCATTGAACTGCATTCATTAATCAGTAAAAGGTGTTCCTATCTGATTCTAGATCCAGTTCGGTACATAAGGGTCTATTTATTTGCCACACAGCAGTCAGAGATTTCACTTCGCTTTGACTCTTGAGTAATTCAATTATCTAAAGGAGAGGACGTAAACGGATTTAATTAGAGGTGTCCTCAGTATTGACTCTTCAAATCAACAGTATAGATGGATTTCAAGAGAGTGTTTTTGAATCAGAGGTTGTTGTAACCACAGACTAAACCAATTTGCCTCCTCCAGCTCAGCTCCAATAAAGCACCCAGCGAAACTGCTTCAGATCGAATTCAAGTTTCAAGCGACGTAATTGCCTGTTAATGTCGATCTAACTGATGTTTTCTGTTGATTTTATGGTTCATCTGCCCTGAATCATAGTGGGTCACACAACAACTGCAGATACAGATATAGGTTGTGCCACAAGTATAGACACTTTTGGGTGTTGTTGAAAAATGAACTTTAATCTGTTTTCTAGCTCAGGGCTAACATTTTATGAATGTAACTATTACATCAGTGACCAATTATCATTAAATTAATCACTTAATCTAAACTAACAGTTGTCCTTTAAACATCATGACTGCATGCTTAAAATGTGCTTGTGGCTTTTACATGAAGAATCAAACTTAAAAATCAATGCTTAAATTAATGTTCAGCCATTTTAAATGGGTGCACGAAAGAACATTTGCAAATTAACCCGAAATGTTCTTCATTCCTCCATACATAAGTGGAAAATAATTAAATAACAGTCCAGGAGAAGGAGTACTGGTGTATGGCCATAGGCATGAGGGCATCACAGCTGTGCTGATATTCAGTACAACAGCATGACTTCCTTTTATACAACACCATATATTATCAGCAGATTGCAATTTTGTTTGTTTATTTAACCATTTATTTAATTTAAAATTGTGTTATTTTGCACAATTGGCTTTGAGCTGCCTGGCAGTTATGTAATTAACAGTGCTGAAAGTAGTTTTCATTTTTTTTAAACAAGTACCATGTAGTCAAAAGGTGAGGAGAATAAAACATGGAGGTGGTGGACAGTCCTGTAAATCTTAAAGGTTTCTCTTTATATTTCCACCCATCTTCAGAGTGATGGCTAACTTCAGGGGTTCCAGAGTTGAATCCCAAATAGAGTTAAATAGAAAGCTAGTGCAATATGTAGGGTGTGCAATCCCTTGTTTCACACAGCAAGTAGTGCCCTTGATTAGGGGTTAGAGATGGATTTGGGATTCAGTCTTAGGTTAGAAACAAGTTAGTCTTGTGGCTTACCTTAGGTGTAAATAAAACAACTTAGGATGACCTATTGTTATGAATTTCTAAGCAGACAAAGTGATGTTTAAGAAGACATAGCATTATCAGATTCCATGAACAGTTTTAAACGTGGGTTTTAACAGGCAGCTTTGACCATATCAATCTACTTTCACCCAGGCTGACGGTGAATGACGGTTAGTTTAACGATTTTTATTGTTTGATTGTTTTGATTGTTAGGACACCTGTGATGTTAAGTGACACAAATTGTTAAACATCTCAGTGCTGTTATGTTCTATATCACCGCTCATGGAATGTCAGATTATTCTTCTATCAATCTTGTCATTTTGATTCATACACATTGCATACAAACTTACTTCTTTTGATTGTGTAAAGCTGCTTTGTGACAATGTCAATTGTTAAAAGCGCTATATAAATAAATTGACTTGACTTATTCGGTCGAAACTATATGTTAGATAATCTCATTTATACCACATTGCTGTTGAATGTAACAGGTCAGAATGTGTTGGTATGTCTTTTTTCTATTAATTCATGTTATCTAAACCTAAAAGTAAATGTTCTTTAAAATGTTAACAAAAACAAAGAAATAATCATATAAAGCACACCATGTGCTCATTAAATATTATTCATTTATAGCACTTCCTGTTTTGATTTATTGCACCAGTTCTAGTCAAAACCCAGCACAATCAAGGTTTTAGGTATAAACCTGCACAAACTGTTGTATAATGCTTACTAGATGTCTAAGAGAAGCAGAGAACTACAAAACCTGCATCTTTTCAAGGGGGGTCTAATTATATACGAGTCAGCAAGGACATACAGTATGCAGCGGTAAAGTAATTGCCACAACTCGCTCATTGGCTGATATGCAGGCAGGAGGCTAAAAATAGTTTGGCTGCTTCCAGAGAGTGGCCAAGTCCAAATAAACTGATATGAAAGAGGTCAGTCAATTCAGGTGTCACAGCAACACTTGAGATTAATCACTGCCATCCCGGAAATTCAAGAAATCATATGAACTGTCCTGGGAATTTTCCTCTTCATCTCAGAGTGCTTCTTTAATCTTTCTATCTCTGTCTATCTCACACTATGTTCAGCCCTCACACCCCCCTCAATCCCCTCACCATGCACACTTGCTCAGATTTCATTTCACACAATCAATAGTATATTTCAAATCATAGTGACATTTATGGGACAGTGCAATATATTTCCTCATCTGTGCACACCTAGAAAAAAAATGCTTTAAAAAAAAAAAAAACAAGAAGAATAAAGTGTAATTATTGTGCATGTGGGGTTTCTAACATCTACCATACATAACTACCCTCAAGGAGTCAAATCTGTTTATCAGTTTTGGTATTAAACTATTTATAATATTTTTTTTTCTGGCTAAATCTAAATGATATAGTAAAGCCTCTAATCCAGCAATAAACAGATCCTGCTCTGATGATATACTGTACATACACACCAGATTCCTTGGCCAAAAGTATGAATCATTATTATGACCATTGATCCATACTATGATTGACTTCTACTTTAAATGGTAGTCTTTAGGTATGCTTGGTGTCCACATAACCCAAAAAATCCCCTTAAGTTGCCAGAGCAACACCTGGTGTGTTTACACTCTGAATTTTGTATAGTATGATGGCAAGACATGTTACTCCAACTGTATCATGGCAAAGTGTCAATATTTGCCTTAATAATAATAATAATAATAATAATAATAATAATAATAATAATACAATTTATTATTAGGCTTTGAATATGTAGAGCACCCACTATACTATACAAGTCCACCATACACGGAGCTGTACTCATAGAAACATAAACATTTTAGAAATACAAATGCATAAATATAAACATTTATTTATAATACAGCCAGAAATATTATCAGAGCTGCTATTTATTAACAGTTATCCACAACTGTTATGTTAAGAAATCAGCTGCACTGTAATATATAAAGTATTAAACCTGATTTATGTTTCTGCATCATGAGGTTTTGTTAATGAATGAAACTGAGTGGAAAGTGTTAGAGCTGAAGCTAAAAGATGCTGAACAACAGTTACTTTTACTAAGATTTCACTCTGAGACATCCAAAACTATACATTTAGTTTCATCTCAACTTCGTCCATATTCAACTTTCAACTCAATTAGAAAATGGAAGTGTAGAAGAAGAAGCCAAAATTGCGATACTGCCAGGTGGACCAATCAGAGTTGTTATGGTCTATGTAACCTCGATATGTAGTTACATTTCTGGAGAGGATATGCACATATGGATATGCAGTACTGATCTGAGACCAACTGTGTAAACTTGATGAAGAGGCATATATCAGGCTTTATAATGAAGGATCTTCTTGATGCAGAGAATTAAAGAGTCACAATAATTTGCGTTCATAAACTTTACTACGTGGCATGTGTCCAAGCACTTAGCATTTGCTCTGATTCTTGAATTGTTTTGCCTTTGTAAAAACTTACTGGGAATAGCTGACTCATTGTGGGTAGCTGATGTCAGCACGGTCGGCACCATGGAGGGCCCACAGGGCCAGGCGCCCTGCCAGACAGCCTTGGCCCACCAATCTACACCCATCCATGCCTTGTATAACAGAAATAAATAAGTTTCAATTATTTGTCACATTATAGTGATAGTATTATTTTTCGCATATCTCATTATGGACGTTGGGGACAGAGTGCATGGTCGGCCAGGATACAGCACCCCTGGACCAGATAAGGTTAAGAATCTTGCTAAAAGTCTCAACAGTGGCAACTTGAATTCCCATCTTCCAAACTTCCAATCATTAACCCATTTCAGGCACCACTGCCCAATGTTTATTTTTTCATGTATCTAAAATAAAATATAAAGAAAAAAGAAAAAAGCATGATGATGTGGATGACATTGTAATAACGCTTAATCATATCGTTTGCTATAGCTGTGAATCTGAAGCTGAACTTAATATTAATATTTTTGCGCGTGTTTTAATGTGATGGGTATTATAAAATGATTTGTTAAAAGAAAACAAATATCAGTGGAGATTCAGTGTACGTAAGATACAGTATGTTACACCGATCTGCCATAACATTAACACCACAGTCTTAGTGTGAAAGGATGAAAGGATTATGGGCACCGAAGACCCATCTATACCCATGTGGACCATAGACTAGCCCATCCAGCCTGATTCTACAGAAAAGTCAATGCAGCACAAATTGTAGAAAAAAGCTCAATGTTACTCATGAAAGAAAGATATCAATGCATCCAGTGCATGACTACCTGCCACATATGTGACTTAGCAGGCAAAGAGATGTTGACCCAGCTTCTAAACTCCCCAGATCTCAATCCGACAAAGTATCCATGGAATCTGATTTTGTATGTGTGTGCTTTGCCAAGTATGGCCTTACGTTTGGCACACAAAATATTATTTACTCTCACTTAAACTCTGTCTTTCTTTCACATGCACTCGGAATGCATTTTGGCTCACTCAAATCTTGCTTCTCATGCTTTTTCAAGATCTCTCATTTGAAGAAGAAATGCTGGGAGACGGTTAATTCTGAATGCCTGTTTAAGTCCCAGTCAGAACAAGTTAATCAGAAGTGACCTTCTTCCAGTCTCTGATGGTCTGGTTTTGTTGTGCATTGACAGGCTGTGAGCTCATCTGGGATCTCCATGGATGAAGAAAGAGAGAGAGAGAGAGAGAGAAATATTTTTGTATATGCAAATTGAATAAATGAATTCATTTTCTGCTCAATAAAGAGCCGCTAATATGATGCTATATGATTTGCCTTGTTGAGCAGCAGGGATACTTTGGCTGGGCTGTAGGACAAGAGTCTGTACTGTAGTGCCAGTTGCCTGTGTTTTGATACTCCCTTGGGGCAGCAATAGCTCAGTGGTTAAGGTCAGCTAGGCAGGACATAGAACTACTTATCGGAAGGAACCAGGTTCAAAAACCCCCACCATGGGACCAAGGATGCGCTGTTGTGCACTTGAGAAAGGTCCTTAACCCTCAACTGCTCAGATATGCAATGAGATAAAAATGTAAGTCAAATTAGATAAGAGCGTCTGCCAAGTGCCATAAATGTGAATGTACTAGATTGTGAGAAACCGTCCTGCGTGTTCATATCAATAAGTGTACTGGATTGTCTGATTCATTGCTATTGTAATCTCATGCCACGACCCAAAATTCTATTGCCCCATATTTAATTTGTCTTGGTGCTGACCCTGAGTGTCAGCATGTCAAAAGCACAACTGATCATTGTTTTTTTTTATTTTTTTTTTATTAACTCAAACATTAGTTTTTTTTCTTCTGAAAATAGAACTTGGGACAGTAGCTAACACAATTTGAATTCATGGAAGAGAAATAGTCTTGTCTAATTATCATGATTAAAATCTTCATTTTAATGAAAATTGGTACAACTAATACAAGTATAAAATACTGATGTCACTGTCAAACACTGTATATTTAGACGAGGCACCAGCAATCATAGACCAGAACGTGTGAAAACAGTAGCTCCAAATACATTACATGATGCATTTCATTATGGCACTAGAAATTAAAAGTCTGTTCTTTGTAAACTAGATTTCCTCTCATCTCAGAGTTTGCATGTGACTATTAATACTACAAGATGTTATTGTGAAACAGATGCAGTGCTCAGTGCTCCATCTATAATTAGAGAAAGTGTGATGGTCATGTTCCTCCACTAAGTGCAATATCATGTCATGGCTTGACCCAGAGAGACTTGGAACAGGTTTAAAAACAATTTGGCAGTGACACTATCAGATGACTTTCAGAACTTCTTTTTCACTGTCACTTACAAGAAGTTGTAACTTTTGTAACTGCTTAGTTTATTTTGGATAAACCTACAATATGAAACCTTTTATATTCACAATACAAAAGGCAGAAAAAAGGACAGAAACAAGGAAAGCTTCTGGAGAGTGATGTATATCAGTTTCAGTTGCAATAATAAAAAAAAAAAACAGATTTTCTAGTTGGATTATTGGTACTATGGGAGGCAAAGTAAAAGCATTAGGGTGTTTTTCGTGTAAAATAGATGGACATGAATGTAGATCAAGGCAATCTGTGGGTGCATATTTTTTTCACTGAAATCATGTGTTGTGGTTTAAATGGTGACATATTATACAGGTTTTCTTCATTTACTGGGGAAAGTCTTGCTACACAGGAAAGACTTTAGCTAGCTACCAAACCAAGATGCAAAATAAATGCATTATAATTAGCAAATATTAAGACAACCTATCATAACCCCAGAGATCTCTATCTGGTTATCACGCTTGATTCACTTTTAGTCTTTAGATCTTGTGGTAGTACTTCCATTTTTGAAGACTGTAACTCATGCATGCTTTGCTCCTTATTACTGTACTGTACATAGGAGCGTATGCTTTCTACCAATTGTATCTTTGTTTGATCTGAGAATATTTTGTACATCTATTGATTAAATTTAATGCATGGAGTTAAAATCAGCAGCATGGCATGAGCCTTTAAAAAACACTTCATACTTTTTTGTATTGTCTCCATTGTCTTGCAAATGTAGTTTTTGGCCAATTCTCTGGTCTGTCATGCCAGCTCTGGCCTGTCATTTTTCGATGACATCTTACAGCAAGAGAAAAAGTGAAAACTAACACCTGCTTCCTCTGAGACATGTACAGTCAGCCAACTGCATCTTATCAAATTTCTGCTCAAATTTCTGTGTCAGGGTAGCGTAACACACTCAGAGGAAAGTGATATTGACCATGTTCCACATACCTGAGCTTACAGATGCCCATGATGGAATAATACCATCCCTTTCAGGTGAAAATTTTGGCATCTTCAGACAGAATAGCTGGATAGCTGTTGCAAAATTTTGGTCTCTAGATGATAAGATGAACACTTTTCCACTTTTTGACCTCCATGATCCAATATGTTTTTTTTTTGTCTACATTTCTAGATAATGTGCAGTCATGGGTCAGAGAGTTTCATACAGTTATTATTGCATTATTGCAGGCTTTACCTAATAAAGGCTGCTGTAACATTTATAGAGGAGAGGGGGCAATGGAAAGAACCCTCAATGATAGGGTTGTCAATGTTGTGTTTTTCAACCACAGCGGATTGGTTAAAAAAAAGTACATTCTTCAAAAAAGAACAAATTTAAATCCAGACAAATGTGCCGATGATGTCCTGAATAATATGTATTATAAGTTCTTGCAAAGATTAGGAAGGTAAAAAAGAATACTATCTGTACAGCAGAAGTGTGTGCACCACTGTGTCCTTGTTTCCTATGTAAAGACTAAAGGAAACCTCTTGTGGATTTCAGAACCATTTGGGTTAAACATTTTGCTGAAACCTGGCAACTCCTGCTTAAATATTTCAGCCCTTCTGTGTATCACTGTACTCATCTCTGACAACAGGAAGCACCTGCTTTATTGAAGACTGTTTAATAAAGTTACATTTAAAACCACTCAAAAGCTGATGATAGATGTATGCTGGACATCTGCATGTTGTTAAATTCCAACTGCCTATTACAGGATTACTTTTAAAATGTATTAGTCATTAGCCATGTAGCCTATAATATAAGTCTAGATAGCATAGAAAGCATATTAGATGAATTATTTTTGTGATGCTCTTGATTAACATATAGGAATAAAAAGAGACATAATCCACAGATGTTTCAGAATCATGTTTTAACACCACCTTTGTACTTTGGCATCAATTAAGACCAGAGTATCACTATATAACATACTTTCATGAGAGTGTATGGCAATTCCTAAACAGATAAAAATTAAAGTCCATGATTTTTGGGAGCTTTGTTACAGGATATGTAGAGGCAGATGGTGTTTATGCACTGCAGAATGGAGCAGACTTCCTTCTGTCACTGTCTTCCTACAGAGAATAAAGCCAATACAGTGTTCATGAATGGAGCAGGAAGAAAAGAGGTTGAATTGGCTCTTTTGTGTTAAATTAACATTCAGACATTTTAGAATACACTTTTTTTAGTAACACTTTCAAATATTAGTTGTACTTTTATAGAGCTTGAAGTATAATTGCCGGATACCGGATACTTGAAGTACTTGCTTATGTTGGATTTTTTTTTCAGGATCAATAAAGTATCTACCTACTGTTCCTACCTACCTACCTACCCATTCACCCATCCATCCACCCATCCACCTATCCATCCATCTGCACCATCCTGATGGTATATTTGTCACACTTAAAAGATCAAGATTATCAAACACTTTTTAATATTTCACAAAGATAACACAAGTGAATACAAAATACAGTTTTTAAATAATGATTTCATTTATTAAGGGAAAAAAAAACTTGTAGGAGATTTTTATCTTCCACTGTTAATGCCAGTTAAACTTTACTGCTAAAACATAAGCTATAACTTTATTCAAACAAAACCAAAAAAGACACGAAGGTCAGCTGATCTGGATGAAGTATGTAAGCTGTTCTAAACTAGGAATTTATTGCAGCAACAAAGACCAAGTGGGCCAATTGAAGTTCAAGAACAGGCAAAGAGCAGACTAAAAAAAAGACATTTAATGCACACACATTATATACTGTCTGACCGTATTCCATATGTGTTTTAAAAAGTTTTATTAGCAAACCTTTTTGTTTAGAAGTTTATATGATTGTATTTAGTACTTGATTAATGTGAATATATTTGGTACATACTGTATGTGATTAGCACTTGGTTAATGTGAATGTATGTGATTAAATATGTTTTACCTAAAATCATGCTTACAAGCTATCCAAACGTATCTGGCTCTATGTGAAAAAGTAATTTGCCTCCTTGCTAAATCATGAATGAATTGTGATTTTTGGAAAACTGAGTTGAATTTCACTTACCACTCACAGGCATGACTACTGCCAGACCTGTTGAATCAAAAAATCACATACATACCAGTTTGATAAAGTTAAGCATGCTAAAAAATCTAAGAAAACAACATGATCTAAAGAAAATCAAGAACATAGGAGAAACAAAGTAATTGTCATATATCAAACTGGAAAGGGTTACAAAACCATTTGAATTAATCTATCTATCTATCTATCTATCTATCTATCTATCTATCTATCTATCTATCTATCTATCTATCTATCTATCTATCTATCTATCTAATAAAGTTTTGAAGTCAAGTTTGCGATGAGTAATATTCACATTACAAGAGGCTAACAGATGCCTTGTATGTCAGCAAACCAGCATGATCACATTTGCTGGATTTTCTGTGATTACTGCACTAAATGTGAAGTACCAGTCTCCTGGGGAAACAAGGGGACTGCAATCAGTGGCTTAAGTGAAACTTCAAAATACTGGGTGAGTATGTGTGCTTAATAGAG
>JAAGKR010000788.1:13844-26035 GCA_011419295.1 Clarias macrocephalus
TACAGGATATGTAGAGGCAGATGGTGTTTATGCACTGCAGAATGGAGCAGACTTCCTTCTGTCACTGTCTTCCTACAGAGAATAAAGCCAATACAGTGTTCATGAATGGAGCAGGAAGAAAAGAGGTTGAATTGGCTCTTTTGTGTTAAATTAACATTCAGACATTTTAGAATACACTTTTTTTAGTAACACTTTCAAATATTAGTTGTACTTTTATAGAGCTTGAAGTATAATTGCCGGATACCGGATACTTGAAGTACTTGCTTATGTTGGATTTTTTTTTCAGGATCAATAAAGTATCTACCTACTGTTCCTACCTACCTACCTACCCATTCACCCATCCATCCACCCATCCACCTATCCATCCATCTGCACCATCCTGATGGTATATTTGTCACACTTAAAAGATCAAGATTATCAAACACTTTTTAATATTTCACAAAGATAACACAAGTAAATACAAAATACAGTTTTTAAATAATGATTTCATTTATTAAGGGAAAAAAAAACTTGTAGGAGATTTTTATCTTCCACTGTTAATGCCAGTTAAACTTTACTGCTAAAACATAAGCTATAACTTTATTCAAACAAAACCAAAAAAGACACGAAGGTCAGCTGATCTGGATGAAGTATGTAAGTTGTTCTAAACTAGGAATTTATTGCAGCAACAAAGACCAAGTGGGCCAATTGAAAGTCAAGAATAGGCAAAGAGCAGACTAAAAAAAAGACATTTTGGAAAACTGAGTTGAATTTCACTTACCACTCACAGGCATGACTACTGCCAGACCTGTTGAATAAAAAAATCACATACATACCAGTTTGATAAAGTTAAGCATGCTAAAAAAATCTAAGAAAACAACATGATCTAAAGAAAATCAAGAACATAGGAGAAACAAAGTAATTGTCATATATCAAACTGGAAAGGGTTACAAAACCATTTGAATTAATCTATCTATCTATCTATCTATCTATCTATCTATCTATCTATCTATCTATCTATCTATCTATCTATCTATCTATCTATCTAATCTAAGTTTTGAAGTCAAGTTTGCGATGAGTAATATTCACATTACAAGAGGCTAACAGATGCCTTGTATGTCAGCAAACCAGCATGATCACATTTGCTGGATTTTCTGTGATTACTGCACAAAATGTGAAGTACCAGTCTCCTGGGGAAACAAGGGGACTGCAATCAGTGGCTTAAGTGAAACTTCAAAATACTGGGTGAGTATGTGTGCTTAATAGAGACTGCCAAAACACTACATTTGACATCTGGTCGCTAGAGCATCGCTGAGAAGATTTGCAATTTAATCTGTCCAAAATGACCTGATATTACCTTGTGAAAGACGTAACTGTTTGAACTTTGTAGATGGAACAATATTACCATGCAGTTAAACAAGCTTTCTGAATGACTATACATTCTCAAGCCACACATATAAAGGTTATCTAGAAATAACATTTGAGAGATATTTTGCATGAGGAATATTTCAATTCTGAGACAAACAAAAGGGATTTTTTTTTTTTTTACCCATTTCCACCTTAGTGACTAAAGGCCCGGTTTTACAATGAGCCAAGGAAATAGAGTCAGCGGGTTTGAGACACATTTCACAGCAAGACAATAAGACTGGAGTCATGAAAAGGTCTGCAGTGTGGCAAAAGAACTTTTTTTGAAGGAACTGTGGGCTACCTAAACACAATCAGTTTTCATTTAATGGTTTTATTTCTAAGACCCATTTCATCACACTTGTACAGTATGTTTTTTCATTGCTATGCATCAAAAAGATTTCAATATGAAAATATAATTGCTAAACAAATCAAATGTAAAAGTTAAAACAGACACATTACAGGTTTCTAACCACAAGTTCACAGGTTAAATGAGGAACTGGAGAGGAAAAACAAGGGTAGCTAAATGTTGGCTTCAGTGCCAGGAACTTGCAGGCTTAATGAGTCAGTTGCAAAGGTTCTTGTGACTGTGGAATGGAAGCATAGCTTTAGATGTTCTCCAATTGGTTCCTCTAATGACCAACAGTACTGACCTCTTCCTAAGCCCTCTCCATGGATACCATATTTCCACAAACCACTAGGCAGTCAGTCTAATCATACAACATTGACTCAGCTAAACCCTGGCTCACACACAGCCTTGCCTGTAGATTTTCAGCAGCCCTATATACAGTACTAATAGGATGAGACACTGCTCCATGAAATTACTTGGTATGAAATAAATTGAATATTTAAGTCATGTAAATCCATGCATATATCATCTTATTTTAATAACTCAAAAATTGAAAGTAACAGAAAAGCAACCTCAAGATCTACCACAGCAACACAATATAAAAATGTGGTACCAAAATTATATTTTCACAACAATGTCATTAAAATGCTTTGTCATCTACAAAGCATTTATGGGAACAAAAGAGTATGTCACAGATGAATGCAAAGTGTTGCAAAATTTCTTTTTTATGTATAACTACCGTGGATTGTGATTTTTCTTGAGATATGAATAATAAAGTTGATAAAGATGAAACCATTTGCATCGTCTGTTATGAAAAAAAAGTGCTCCTTAACTATACCCTAAATAATGAAACAAAATGATATGTACACTTTGGTATTTTTCAGTTTCTATGTTGTGTAAATGCTCTTGTGTAAATCTTTAATCCTGTGTAGCTTATTATAGTTTTTTTTTTTTTTTTTGGAAAAATATAATGCAATTTTTTTTATTCAACTGTTTTATATCTTAATATTGATTATTTGCATTTAGTGAATTGTTGTATGTTCACCTTAAACTGAGGCCTCTGTGATTTGATCAGATGGAAAGTGGATAATTGAACAAATTAACATGGAAAGACTTAACTGTTAATAACCAGAACAAATGTGGATCATCCAGGTATTGTAGTCATGGTGCTAATATGCAGTGGATTATTCAAAACCATATATATGAGATGCATATAGTAAATTGTTTGTGTATGCCTCGTACTGTATAATGAACAAACCTCATCTCACGTGTGATGTTGAATAGGAGAGCGTGTAGCTGTGGTTGATTCTTGTTTTTGTACAAACCACCACCTAATCAAGACAAACCTTAAAATTATTCAGTTGAAACACTATGAATCATTTTTATAAACTGATCTTGTTATTACCTTTGTGTTGATCTTGGTTATTTTTCAGTCATGTTAAAACGGTACAACTTGCTCAGGCAAACATTATGTTGGTGAGTCACTTGCTTTGGTGAGCAATAAACATAACACTTATAAAAGCTGGAGTGGTACTGTAAGTGAATAGGTGTGAATAGACTGCATTTATGAACAATTACACAAAGAAATTTAGCTGGCAATTGCTGGCAATAAAGAGTGTGATTAGATGGCCTGATATTACTACTTTGCCCACCACAAGTGTAAATGAACCTCGGATGCCCAGGATCCTGTGATCAGTTTACTGGAGTAATAATTGATCATTAATGTTGATGTGTTATTATTGTGTTGTGTTAATGTTATGATTGTTGTATATTTGATATTTATGAAAATGGTAACAATAATGTGTCTTGCCAAAGCCTGATAACTTTGATCATTTAAACTTAGATTTGCAATATTCATAGCTATTAAGTAACGTTTTAGGAACATTCTCCATGAGATAAAGCTAAGCAGTCATCTTTCCAAAGGGTGATGTACTAAAGGTTAAAAAGACACAAAATCATCAACTGTCACTGGCAGGTAACAGCTAGTGAATACTCACTTTTCTACATTCAGTGCATGCACTTGATAAGAAAAAGAGACTTGTACCAGGAAAGGATTACATCCTTATTATTATTTTTTTTGAAAAGCCATATATTGGAAGTTTAAAGATCAGAACATGCCACATTAAGACATTTATGGACTTTAACCAAATTTAAACAGAAATGAGCGAACAAGGATTTAACATGATCCTCATTTGAAAGCTTCATTCATCAAGAACCCAAATAATGCTGAATAATTTTGACTAATCATGTTTGCATCATTTCCTTATAATAGCTTTTGTGGAATTCTAATGAAACACCGAAGATGATGTACAATATGATAGACCTCATATATCTTTACACTAAATGCTGCTGCAAAATGGTACTGTCGCAAACTAATATATTTTGAAAGAATTTGTTACTCTGTTAATAAATTAGAATTTTGGCTTATTTTGGCATTGCTTTTTCACCACAGCAAAAAAAGTTGCATTTTGGTCTTTAAGACAGGCTGGTAAGGGAATTACATTTTTATTACTGCTACTAAGTCATAAACTTAATTTTGTGGGTGTTCCACATTAAATATTAATGAATAAAACTACAAAGTGTTGCTCATTAATAAATTGGGGGCAGTGGTGAAGTCAATGGTTCAAGCCCCAGCACTGCTACGCTGCCACTGTTGAGCTCTTGATCAAGGCCTTTAGCCCTATCTGCTCCAGGGACGCTGTATTCTAGCTGACCCGATGCTTTGCTATGACCCCAGCTTCCTACAGTAACTGGGATATGAGAGAGAAAAAAAATCACTGTGCTGTAAGGTGCATGTAACAAATAATTAAATCTTAATCTAAATTAATTAATAGTTGTTATCCTTGACAGATTAATGTGATATAAGAAGAATACAACACTAATTAAATGACTGTTTTTGAAAAAACTTCATGATGGAAACAATAACTCTACTTAAAATCAACTTTGTCATAGATTTACATTTACATGGCATTTGAAAGATGCCCTTATTCAGAGTGACTTATAGAATTCTCTCTCATTGAGTTCACTAGATAATGGACAAAGAGCCAAAAACTCTAATGGAGAGGTAAAATAATAAGAAAAACATATAGACAACACATAAAAAAATATACTTCAGGAGTAGGTCCAGTAACAGAACTGATTAACAAGTAACAGACAGTTCCAAACTATACTACAGAGAATTAGCAATAACAGTGTCAAAAATTTACT
The DNA here is from genome assembly GCA_011419295.1 of Clarias macrocephalus. NCBI lineage: Eukaryota > Metazoa > Chordata > Actinopteri > Siluriformes > Clariidae > Clarias > Clarias macrocephalus. The sequence goes on from JAAGKR010000788.1 coordinate 18,784, forward strand.
TCAACTGATTCAAGTAGACAAGTACACAAATTCCAAATTCTTACTTAGCAGTAAAGAATAACTTTAAAAAAATTTATTATTATTATTATTATTATTATTATTATTATTATTATTATTATTATTATTAATAATAGTAATAATAATAATAATAATAATAATAATAATAGTAGTAGTAGTAGTAGTAGTAGTAGTAGTAGTAGTATAAGCAATGGTGGTGGTAGTAGTAATAGGATTACATTAGTACCCATTTGAATGCTTAGTGAAGATGTGCTTTTTGGTTTTAGCAAATGGCATGTATTTTTATAAAATGTACATTTGAATGAGTGAGACAGCCTACCTTATTAGATTTACATAACTACAGATGACTGAAATTGTTTAGAGAGGGGTTGGTTAAAAAGAATTATGAGCATTGCCACCCTTTAGCAGCTCCAGGTTTTGGTTTACAAGTGCCATAGTAAAATATATTAATTTATTCCCCCTGCACTTACTTCCAAATCATTTATTCCTCCTGCAGTGTGGGTGTACAGGGTGAAAACATAATTTGCCTAATGGGAGAAAACATTGAATTAATTTTCATTTGGAATACAAAACTTTTCAATGCTAGATGATTATTTAATTATTACTAATAATAAGCAAGAAAGTAAACAAAATACTGCATGGAAACATCCTAAAAATTCTTGGGACATGACGTTAAATCTTACAATAAAGTGGAATACATTTCTGCACAATTTTAGAAAAACTACTTTTTTTTTCTTTGCTTTTTTTAAATTTCAGTGAAAGCAATGGCTTTTTATATACCAATATCTGGTCATCAGGGACAATCTGATCATGTTGCTTCATATGCATTTTCTCATATTTCATCCACTTTCCATACTTTTCTTTTGATTCTGTAAAGCTGTTTTGCGACAATGACCTTTGTTAAAAGCGCTTTACAAATAAAATGTAATTGAATTTAAACTGCTGACCAGGATGTCACCGGTTTGACCCCTGACGCCACCGGGTCGTCACTGTTCGACCCTTATGCAAGGTCCTTCACCACCAAGAGCACAGTCACAATTGTGCATTGAGCTGGCGACCCAACCTGTAAATAACTGCCACAGTCACGTAGATGGAACCATTCATCCATTCATTGATGAATAAAGAGTTAAACTTTATATTTAGCCTGGTTCTAATGGTCAGCATTTATTTTCATGCCCTAATAATTTTACATGCATGAGTCTCATAAATACATACAATCCTCAAAGCATTTCTGTTTAATTGTCTTATACAGTATCTCACTTGTCTGAATAGAAATGCAGCAAGCATTAAAATACTTCTAAGGTATATGTTAAATATAGCAAAATAAGACTTTTTTTTCAATGCAAATAAAATGTAACGTAAATCCAAAAAAATATTATTAATAATATTAAAAACAAATGAAAAACATTAAAACTAATGTTTTCGTGACCCTTTTGTGAAGTTAATGTCATTTTAGACCTTTCATAGTAAATGTGTCCTAGATTTTGTAAGTTTGTAAGTTGTCCTATTTTTTAAACAAGTATTGCTACCCTAGACATTTTAGAATCTTGATAGAATTTTTCAAATAGAATGCAAATACAGTACGATTTATCACATTTTAGAAGTCATTCATCCTGCTTGTCATCAGTAACCTGAATAGTAAAAAATCCTTCCTTTTTTTGGGCACTGATTATTTTAGAACAAAAATGTTTCACACACTGCGGTGCCTTCTGGTACGTTTACCTGAGCAACAAAGCAACATGCTGGAATATGAAAAAATAGTTAAAAGTTAAAATAATGAATAGAAATGAATGAAAAGTTAAAATATTCACTATTGTCCGCTTTTACATATGCTGTAACTACCTTGCTGTGCCTTTAACAAATCCCATCGGGTGCGATTTTGTCTCTTAAATAATCACAAAACCACAAGTCCACTCTGATGCAGAATTTTCCAGCTGGCGTATATTGCACTCGGTAATTCTGTAAGATATAATGAAAAATATTTCACTCAAAGACCTCAGGAAGACTGCAACGCTGCAAGTGCACCATTTGGGACTGGGGAATTTGAATGAGATGAATAGGTCCTTCAGTGCCGATTCACGCTTTTGGTATGTAGCCTCTAGGTTTGAACATCCATTACTTGACAAGAACATATATATTATTATTATTATTATTATTATTATTATTATTATTATTATTATTGCGATATACAGTTTGATTCTGTAAGCCCTCTATCCCAACGCACATCGTGCATTTCACACACACACATGCACACACATAGTGAAAGCAGCACACTCCAAGAAAAGTAATTAAAATGTTCCCTAAATGCAAACAGAGACCAAGTGATGCTGTTTTCAATGATCTCAACTTCGCAGAAACATTTAATAAAATCATAGAAAAGGACACCTTGTGTGAATGATGCTTAGATCTTATTGTAAATGATTGTGTATTCTCATGCAAATACAGTATTAAAGTTCTGATCATGTGTTTGGCAGCCACATTAAGTTGTAAATCGGTGGTCTGTAGAAGACTGTTGCAAACCAATTAACTATGATGAATGTAGTGCAGAAATATGAATGCCTTCAGGTATGCTGATAAAAGGTCCTTGTGGAAAATGTCATGCTGAAATTCATCTCATTTAGTGCTCATTCGGTTATTCCTCCCCCCCCCCCCCCAGTTTTACCTAATTACCTACCTGCCATGTTTTGCAAAATGACATATTTGTAATAAAAGAGGGGTGTCTTTTTTAATTATCCATTTCAGAAATATTACTGAATCTCATTTGTGGCCTCATGAACCATTCATTAAAATGGATCTTCATATAGACAGTAGGGTAGAATAGTTACAACAAGGTTCAGACAACAAAATATAGTCTTTGTTCTGTTTTTCTTTTTTATGCTTTTACACAGTATTTGTGAAAGCGTTTCATTTATCTAAAGATGTTCTATCATGAAGAAGTTTTTAATATATGATTAAAACAACCATTGACTGTTGATATGATCAAACTTCAGTTTCAGCTTAACAGAAGGCAGCCATTATCTGCTTCAGACTAGCAATTACATTCATAGCAAAAAGGCAAAAGTCATTACAAAAGGTTCGATCTTTCTGAGAATGTTGTCAGTAATATTTTAAGCAATTTCCTGAAGAACCAATTTCAAGAAACGAACAATTGCTTTTTTCCACCCAAAATAAATAAATAATGAAAATAAAACAAAACAGCAAATGTCTATTGAGTGGAATAAAAGCAACTTTTTTTCAGCGGAAACAAAATGCTAAAACACTATCGAGTACATTTGAGTTTTAGTTTTAGTAAAAATTCAAAGACCATCTTAAATAGATTTCAGTTATTTTATATCTATTTTTTTCCCGAATTAAATGTTAGCATTTATACTGCACTTGTACGGGAAGGTTTTCACTCTGTCCTTCTCAGAGAACTTCATTGTTTGGGCACTTTGCTGTATAGGGGTGTTTTTCCATTTAAATGTCAAAATAGCATATCTTCTCTTTCCGTCGACCGATTATGATGAAACAAAGCAATTAGTATTTTTTATGTGATGTGTGCACAAACAAACAGACAGACGAAAATTCCAAAAACCATCATGATGTGTTCTATTACTTATCTTATGTCCCCTCCAAACAAATTTTCCGCAAATTACATCTTCAATGTACAGACATGCCAACTTTACAGTTTTATTACTGCATATGTATAGAACATTGCCTGCCCAAATAAGAAAGTCACACTCCAAGACTTAATTCAGTTATCTTTAGCTGTGATTATAGCACATAATGTGGTGGCTAATTCGTGTGTGAAAATGATGCTCTCAGAAACACTTTTCTTGAGCCCTGTAATATGGCCATGACATCAGGGATGAAAAACTCCATAGATGTGATACCCTGGTCATTCAGCACATTCAAGTCATCAACTGACTTCATTTCATTGCCACATAATGTTGCCAGGCCTAGACCTGAGCAACTGAAACATCACCAAATGATAATGCTTCCGAAAGCTTGTACAATAATGGCCATTATGCATGATGGCTGCATGGCTTTATGCACTTTCCTTCTTGACACTTTTATGACACTCTTATTGCTCTGAGATAGGGTCAATCTGAACACGTCAGAGCACATGATCAAGTTATCAGACATAATAATGTTTCCATACAGTATAATGACTCTAATAATGGTTGAGTCTCATTGGATGTAGTGAGCATGTGTTAGGAAATTAGCAACAACATAATAGACACATTGAGAACCTGACAAGTACTCTTACCTTTTTTCCATTTTGACTCCCTCTGTTTTGTTTTATACTTCGTCGGATACAGTGGGAACTTCATGGTCTTTGTCAGCATGTGATGGGCATTTTGGAAATAATCATGAATTATTTTTTGGCACTCAGTTGTCATGCTTGACTTGTCATTGAAACAGGAATGATTATTTATAGCTGCTATAAAAGAAGAAAAGATTTTAAGAGGATGAGTTAACTATAAATGGACACGTACAGTAGCATGTTATCATTTTTTAAATATATATATATATGAAATATATATATATATGCTGTGTATTTATTTATTTATTTATTTTGATGCCTCAGCTGAAAAGCAAATACACCACTGGTGATGAGGATTTTTCTATAACTCTACTGTATGTCTCTGTCATGTTTTATTCTAAACATATACAGGAAAACATTTGAGTCTTTGCTAGATATAGTTGTAAGAGATTAGAGTTTTGAAAGGCAGGAGGGGGCAGGCAGGTTTGGCTGCAGAATCTACGTTGCTAGTTAATACACTAATACATTCTATGCCACTGTGCCCATCTCAGATACTGACAGATATGTATTGGTAGCACAATCAAATGAAATAAATGTCTATTGCGAGAACTGTGTCAGCGATGGGGTCTAATGAGGGAATATTAAATGTCACCTAAAGAAAATCCAGGAGAATAGTGTTATGCTGATAGAATGCTGGCGTAAACAGAATGTTATGCTGGCTGTGAGAAGCTGAGGATTTGCCAACTCATAAACTCTTCACGAAATAGTATGATTAGAAAACGTGAGGCATGGATTGCAGTGTGTGGTGTTTTTATTTCCTCTTGTTGCTGATGTTGATTTCCCTACTTATGAGTGTGCCGTGTCAAAGCACACAGCATGTCACAGCACCATGTCACAGCACACAAGGCGATATTAAAATGATTAAAAGTAATCTGCACACTCATACAAAATGTAATGATTGCTATTTAAGTGATTTCAAGATCAGTTTTTGGCCCATGCACACAGTTACAAACATAGAGACTTTATCAGAGCTGATTTTTTCACTACTGTATATCACTTCACTATTTCTTTACAGTTGCAGATCAAATGACTAAATATGGATTCTAATCTATAACCTGTTGTGTCATATGTATATCATTATCTTTATAACATTATCTGGTTTTATCACCAGCTTCAGGTTTCATTATATTTAAAATGTACTGTAAATGCCAGAACCAAATTTCCCTGAACACATTGTACCTATTCAACAGTTGGACGACTGACTGCCTGTCCCTTACTATTTAAGTCATGCTCATGACTCAAGCAAAATATATTCTTGCCTATTCATATCTCACAGAGCATCTCCACGGTTACAATTCAACTCACACACGCAGGTCCTTTTGTTCTGCTCTACTGCTGATAACTAATTAGGGAGAGAAAAAAAAATCCCTGCAAGCTCCATTATTACATTATTGTCACCTTACAGCTGTGTGTCAGAAATCATATCTTAGAAATAATATATTTAATAACATTAATTCTAATGGCTTTGTATACTGTATGAAAATAATAATGGTGGTTTTGGTGGTTGTAGTGATGTTGGTGATAGTGATATCTTGTACACTACTTTCTTCAAGTTCTGCAAACAGAGAAGTACATGTACAATATTTTTCCTCTTAACCGGCTTATGGTCTACTTATATATTGCACAGAAATTTTGTGTTTAAAACATTATAATTAAAAGAAAAAAAAAATCCCTATCAACTAGGGTAAAGTAAACATGATAGAATGTTTGAAATAGTATCATATATCATAGGGCAGTTTACTGTGAATGCCTAATTGAATAACTTCCATTGAAGTTTGATACATCCAGGCCATCACAAATTGTACGACTTACTAAACTTTAGACATAAAATCTGGCAGAAATACATATATGCCCAAATTTTTATAACATATAATACAGAAAATGTGTGTGCCAACGAAGATACTTCTAAAGTTTACTGTACGCCACATGGAAGTGACCAATCTTGCTTTCCCAAAAAAATATGCTTCTAGAAGCATATGACCTGTAAAAATCGTTCCTTAAATAAATTTTTGTTATAAACGTAAACACCGAAAAATCTGTAGTGTCCGTAACCATGTCAAGTTCATGTTGCAATATCTTAACAATTATGCATTTTAGAATAATACAGTTATTCAGGTTTATGTCTTTTCATGTGAAATCTAAATTGGCAAAGTTTCATCTGAATGACTATTCAATTCAATTCAATTCAGTTTTATTTGTATAGCGTTTTAACAATTGTCATTGTTGCAAAGTGGCTTTACACAATCAAAAGAATTATTTAAGTTTGTATGAAATGTGAATGTATATGAATCAAAAATGGTCAAATCTTTAAAAGATTTGAATAAAAAAAAAAGATTACAGACACTACATAAAGGGCATGAAATTTTATTTAGCAAATTTGTTTCGTTTTATCTGATAAAAATATAAATGTGTATACATATTGTTCCAAAAATGAGGCATGAATCAGGAGATTGCCATTAAGTACTACTGTATATTATGAAAAATGGTGTTATATGATCCTGTCGGAAAACTCACTTTTTCACCTAGACACTTTTTAGCACCAATACCATGTTTTGGCCGACAGCTTTTTCTTTTTGCAGTTCTGTAGGTCCAACTTTACATAACACAACGTTTGCTCTATATCACAGTAGTTTTGTTTTGTTTCCAAAATATTTTTCCTCTCTAGACTGCTGACTGCAAGACTGCTGACTTTCATTATTCACCTGACTACAGGTCATCACAGCTGCTGTGGTATACATGACTTCTGCATATTTATCGTGACTGGTCAGGGAAGTCCGGCTCAAGCCACTGGCTCATATTATAGCTGTGGAACAAACCTTACCAGGGGTCTCAGTTCTCATCAGACATTTCTTGTGCTTGAATGAAGCATGTACCTCCCAAACAAGCAACAAGCTAAATTCATTACTGACTCTGAAATTCTACCCTACC
>JAAGKR010000788.1:26055-66713 GCA_011419295.1 Clarias macrocephalus
ACTGTGAATGCCTAATTGAATAACTTCCATTGAAGTTTGATACATCCAGGCCATCACAAATTGTACGACTTACTAAACTTTAGACATAAAATCTGGCAAAAATACATATATGCCCAAATTTTTATAACATATAATACAGAAAATGTGTGTGCCAACGAAGATACTTCTAAAGTTTACTGTACGCCACATGGAAGTGACCAATCTTGCTTTCCCAAAAAAATATGCTTCTAGAAGCATATGACCTGTAAAAATCGTTCCTTAAATAAATTTTTGTTATAAACGTAAACACCGAAAAATCTGTAGTGTCCGTAACCATGTCAAGTTCATGTTGCAATATCTTAACAATTATGCATTTTAGAATAATACAGTTATTCAGGTTTATGTCTTTTCATGTGAAATCTAAATTGGCAAAGTTTCATCTGAATGACTATTCAATTCAATTCAATTCAGTTTTATTTGTATAGCGTTTTAACAATTGTCATTGTTGCAAAGTGGCTTTACACAATCAAAAGAATTATTTAAGTTTGTATGAAATGTGAATGTATATGAATCAAAAATGGTCAGATAGTACCTGATGAGCAAGCCGACGGCGACGGTGGCAAGGAAAAACTCCCTGAGATGCCAATAGGAAGGAACCTTGAGAGGAACCGGACTCAACAGGGAACCCATCCTCATTTGGGTGAAACAGAAAGCAGGAATTGATCTGCATTCATACTGTGTGTTAGGTGGCAGGCAGTTCAGTATAATTAAAATCTTTAAAAGATTTGAATAAAAAAAAGGATTACAGACACTACATAAAGGGCATGAAATTTTATTTAGCAAATTTGTTTCTTTTTATCTGATAAAAATATAAATGTGTATACATATTGTTCCAAAAATGAGGCATGAATCAGGAGATTGCCATTAAGTACTACTGTATATTATGAAAAATGGTGTTATATGATCCTGTCGGAAAACTCACTTTTTCACCTAGACACTTTTTAGCACCAATACCATGTTTTGGCTGACAGCTTTTTCTTTTTGCAGTTCTGTAGGTCCAACTTTACATAACACAACGTTTGCTCTATATCACAGTAGTTTTGTTTTGTTTCCAAAATATTTTTCCTCTCTAGACTGCTGACTGCAAGACTGCTGACTTTCATTATTCACCTGACTACAGGTCATCACAGCTGCTGTGGTATACATGACTTCTGCATATTTATCGTGACTGGTCAGGGAAGTCCGGCTCAAGCCACTGGCTCATATTATAGCTGTGGAACAAACCTTACCAGGGGTCTCAGTTCTCATCAGACATTTCTTGTGCTTGAATGAAGCATGTACCTCCCAAACAAGCAACAAGCTAAATTCATTACTGACTCTGAAATTCTACCCTACCTTATTTGCATGAAAATAAATATAAAAACTTTTGTTTTATAAATTTGATACAGTTTGATTTCTACTTAGGTTCGAAGACTAAAATAAAATACATGAAAATCATGACAAACACTCAAGAAAAAATGTTTTCACCTACAGTGACCTATAAGTGAGATCTATTGGTAAAATAAACCTATAAATAATTTCCACAAACAGTGAAAAAGATCATTAATCAACTTTGAAAATATGTACCATCGTTGGACTATTGTTAATACTTGTACCACATAAAGTTTGTAACAGCGGTTTGCAACAGTCCAAATTAAAGTTATTCGTTTAAGTTCTCAGATATGGCAAAATCATAAGAATAAAAGGTGATGGAATTGGAAAGGCATTTTGATTTCATGCTTGTTTTGCAACTGTTTAAAGCTGCTCCTACATTATGTAGCCAGTATGTGGACACCTGCCCAAAAAATAATGTTGGCTTCCTCCAACATATATCAGTCCCTGACCCTAATAACGGGGCAAATCCCCACAGCCATGCTCCAAATTCCAGTGCAGACTATTTGAGCATGAGTGGAAGGTATTAAAACAGAAAAGAATGGACTGAGTCTGGAAGAAAATATTCAAAAAGCATTGTTGTGATAGTGAGCTGTCCATTTTTGGCTGTATAGTTTTAGCAGCTATAGGAACTAACTTCTTTTGCATATGTTGCTGAACATTAAATGCCCCAATGTGTTTTATTTCTTAAATTAATGTATGGGGGTACGGCATGGTGGTGTAGTGGTTAGCACTGTCGCCTTGCACCGCCAGGGTCCGGGTTCGATCCCTGGCCAGGCTTGATTCCCGTCTCTGTGTGCATGGAGTTTGCATGTTCTCCCCGTGCTTGTTGGGTTTCCTCCGGGTACTCCGGTTTTCTCCCACAGTCCAAAGACATGTAGGTTAGGCTAATTGGTTTTCCCAAATTGCCCGTAGTGTGTGAATGAGTGAGTGTGTGTGTGTGTCTGTGCCCTGCGATGGATTGGCACCCTGTCCAGGGTGTACCCCGCCATGTGCCCGAAGTCTCCTGGGATAGGCTCCAGGCCCCCCGTGAATACAGGATTAAACGGTATAGATGATGAGTGAGTGAGTGAGTAATGTATGGGGAAACTGCATATAATTTTATTAGTAATAACCATTACTAATAAGGTAATTGGGATTATTGAAAACTTGCCCAAATCTGAATACATTTAATCTGAATACTAAGCTGAGAATTTACATAGTTACGCTTTAATTTGAACAAATATATAGTGAATATATAGAAAAATCCAAGAGTGTCATCACACCAAAATGAATAAGTACTGATTTATCTGAAATTTTTTCATGATATCAAAAATCTAAAATCTTTCACTTAAACAGCAGGTGTATATGTGACTATAAAACTGAGAAAAATAGCTTTCATCTGATTCCTGTTGGAGTAAGCCTGTATACATGGTTATTAAAGTTTTTATTTATTTCAATAAGGGCTTATGTAAGTTTTATATGTCACTGTGAACAACACTATTTGAAGTATTAGACATTACAATTATCTAAATCAATAAATCTTGCCACTATAAAAAAAATCTACTTGTCTGAGAGCTTGGGTACAAATGCTTAGATCTGAAAACCCTGAACTAAACAGTGTATTAATGTGGAATTTATAATTGCTAGTCAAACATATTGAGTCACACACACACACACACACACACACACACACACACACACACACACACACACACACACATGCACGCACGCAATCAAGAACAGTTATTCAAACCTTATCGAAATAAATCAGAAATAACATTGTCATGTATCATATAGAGTGAGAGAACTGTAAATGAGACAAACACAATTCAGTGAGAGGTCAATTCAACTGTAACACATCCCACATTAAAAAAAAAAGTACTATAAATAGGGATAGAAGGGTTTAATGTTTATTGTGGATTTAAGAAATTATTTCATACTATAAAATATTATTGCAAAACTAAATGGATGAGATTGCATCATAATGAAATGTTTAGCGTACACAGACAAGCAAGAAGTAAATAGTCACCCATAGTTTGATAAAAAGTAATGGTGACAAATTGAATACATAGGTTTTATGACTACTATTTGTTTCCCTTTTTATTTAGATCTGAATTCTCCCACCATTAAGCATGTTTTAATATGACAATTCCAAAAAAAAATTTTTTTTGGTCAATGTGAGTATGGACAGTCCCAGAGATTGCTAGGAATCTAGCAGAAGAGAATAGCTAGACATGTTAAAAAAAAAAAAAAAAAAAAAAAAAAACACTTTCTGCTTTAACAGAATTATAGTTCACTTTAAAGAAAAGCATAAAACATCAGTGGCATTATGTCCTGGTTGACCTGGGTCTTCTGAAAAATGTCTTTGTGCTGTTTAAAGGTCTGTTGGGAAGAACCTCTCATCCTGTGTGTTGGCAAATTGTCTTAAAGTTATTAAAGGAAAGTCAACAAAGCATCAGTGTATTAATAGATAACATATTTTGCAGCATATATAAATGTATTGTAAAACTGTGGGTGTTATTTTTTGCATGTGGACAATTTCGGAAACACATTACCTTCAAAAACATATTAAACAGATTTTTACATTTTTCACAAAGGAATGGAATAAGCAACACATTTACACTACTTGATAATCAAACCTGATTAGAAGTCTGCCTCTAGAAAGTATTTAGTCATTTAATGACTGGATTACATGGTATGAACCAATAATTACTTCTTTCTAATTACACTTTCAACTTTTCAACAGATTCTCAACTATCTTTGAAGTGTTTGTGGTACTTTTTAAACATTAATTTGTTGTTCTTCTCGCATCATCATGCGATGGCCACACAAAGTCCTCATTGCTCATGTATGTGCATTCAAGTCCACTCTCATTCGCTCCCTGGTTACATAAATGTCACGCAAACTGTTCCCATTATATTAACAATGGCTACACATTTTCTGGACAGACCTTGTGAATATATACATTGTATGTATAAAACACACTCAAGATGTGAATAAAGTCAAGACTTTCAGATTTAATTCAGGAATTACAGACATTTTCACACATGCACATACACACACTTTTTTGTGTGTGCCCATAAATAATGGAACAAATGGCTGGCAAGCAGTTGTGGCCCTAATCAAGCAGAACAAAACAAAATATCAAGCAGATGCACAAAACATCAGAGACATAGCAAAAAAAAGTGGATGGGACCAATATAACAGTTAACATTCTTTAAAAAAGGAATTTACTGGAAAGCTCAGCAACAACAAAAGGCCTGAAAGACCACGGATGACAGCAGAATGTCCATGGAGAAGAAGAAGCCTTTTACAACATCTAGCAAAGTCAAGAATACTCTTGCTGAGGTAGGCTTGTACCAGAATGATGGAAAGAGAAAAGTTCAAAGAAGGAAAGGAACAGCTCATAACTCGAAGCATACTACATCATCTGTACAAACATGGTGTTATATCATAAGTATGTATGGTTGCCAACGGAGCAGGATAATTTTTGTGTTTATTGATGACCTGACTGCTGATAAAAGTATCAGGATGAATTCAAAAGTGTATGGGCCTATACTCTCTGCTCCGATGATGCAAAACTGAATGATGCCACATATTGTAGATGGATAATGTCCCAAAACATACATAAAGCTACCCATGCTTTTCTTTATTCTCTATTAAAAAAAATTCAGCATGCTTTTCACTTATGGAAGACTGACAAGACTGAAAGCAGAAAGGCCCACAAACAAGCAGCAGCTGAAGACAGCTGGAATAAGGGTATGACAAAACATCTTGAAGGAGGAAACTCAGTATTTGGTCATGCCCATAGGTTCCAGACTTCAGGCAGTTGTTGATTGCAAAGTAAAGGCAATCCTTATGTATGCAAGTATTAGTTCATTTCATTATTTATGAACCCCAAAAAGGGTGCATGTGTGTATATGAAAATGGCTGGAGTTCCTGAATGGTTAAAACCCATGACTTAAAACTGAAAGTCCTGACTTTACTTACATTCTGAGTGTATCCTTACAAGTTTAATATGGTGTTATACAGAAACCAAATGGCAAAAAAAACCCTATCTTTGTTCCAACATTTATGGTTTTGACTGAATATACTGCTTAAAACAATAAGTGAACTTATTCACTTTGTCATGGATATGCATGTGGATATCAGGGTTGTTTTAGTCAAACTGGGACTAATTGTCACCTATTTCTTTTTATTGTTCTGCACAGTATATTTCTACTCTTTGCAAAGTGTCAAACGTGTGTCAGATATAATGGATTAATTCATGAAGCGATGGGGATAGAACAAATAGTTATTAACCTTTTGGCTAATAATTGGCTAGGTACCCAAAGGTTGTTGTGGTTTGACAAAATTATTTTAAAAAATCTTCTCAGACACTGTGAAGACCAAACAAATACACTTTCATTTACTAAAGAAACACATTACTAAAGGAGCCCTTTATGGTCGAATAACATACTTAATACAAAGACTGCAACAATGTGAGAGCACATCTATGTCTCACTGAACACATTCTATGGCTATAACACAAACAACGCACAGTATTAAAGTTTTCTTGTAAATGGCAAAAGGAACCATGACGGAATGAATAACCCAATCAAAGCACAGTGTTTAGGTACCATGGTACCACATAGGCACTTTGGCAAATACATCTTAACTAAAATGAAATGAAATGAAATAAAATAAAATAAAATAAAATAAAATAAAATAAAATAAAATAAAATAAAATAAAATATAGATGTGGCTTGTGACCATAGATGTACTTTTTTGAGCAAATTTGAGTGAATTTTATGAATAAACTGACAGTTGACTGTCAACAAAACACCAATGTACAGTTAAGCATACAGTCTAATCGTCTGTGTAGAGCATATTTTGAACTACCTCCGTTCACCTGCAGGTGTGTTTTCTATCACACACAATGGCTGCTATATAAATAAACCAACTCTACATCTTAAAAAGCACACAAAGGCCTGAAACTATTACAAAAAAGGCATTGGAGAAGGCAGTCACTTTTTTAGTTTTTTTTTTTTTTTTTTTTTTACAATCCCCTTTCCCGATTTTTTGCCAATATCTGCATTTACACAAATATTTAGTTTTAAATGCATTATATATAGCCAAAAGGATTTTAATTAATTAAAAAATAATAATAAAACATGGTCCTGGGTGCACTGCCATTAACTATAGAGCTGGCTACAGCTCTCCCAAAAATGGGGCAGGTTGGAACATTGTCATGTACTTGTGTAATATTAGATATCTGCCTTTTTAAAATGCTGGTCACTCTTGGCTATCTCAAATTTATAATATATAAATTTCAAATGGTTTAATATTTGTTGTATGGCAGATATATATATATATATATATATATATATATATATGCGTATGTGTATATACTGTTCCATCTGCCCCCAATGGATGAGCTTCCATATATATATAGAATGCAAGGCAGAGCTTTAATGAACAGTATTGGCAGTGAAGTTAGTCTATATATAAATTTTCTTTTCCTGAGTTTTCTCTGCTCCCTGCCAATCTCTGGTACTACCCTAGTTTCTCTATATGACCATTAGCACATAAATGGACAAATGAACTGACATAATGAAAGGAATTATGCACCTGCTGGGAAACAGAGAGAGGGGGATTTAGCTCGGTAGAGCTTGTCTGCAAGAGCCACAAAAGAACATTATTTATACTATTGTGAAAGCATACATGGAGGGAAAAAAAATTCCTTAACTTTATATTACGCAGACGGAAATACTAAATATAAACACAGCGCTAGTCATTGCTAACCAATATTTACCCACATAAATCATCTTAAATGTTAGCATTACTTGCATTTTTATCAGGCGTGACCTGTCTATTGAAAGTCATACATTTTGAGCTGTAAGATTGACTTTTTTAGAATTGAGTAAAGAAAACAGCATTGTGTATTTGCTTGTGGAGCGCTCATGATGAACTTTAAGGCTTGCTGCTGTGCCATCCTGGATGTGCCCCATTAGTTTAATCCATTCCTGACCCAAAGGGTTTGATGCAGTTGCTACAGAACAGTACTTATTGTGTCCAAGTCTTTGCTAATTTGGGAAGTGCTTGGCAGAGACTTGAGATACTCCAAGTGCCTGCGGGCATCCTCTTGGTTGTGCCTCACATAGTAAATGACATAAGCAATCACCATGGTGAACCAGCCGAACATGGTTACAAACATGGCCACGTCAGTCGTCTTGTGATGAAAATTGCAGAAGTTGATGCCAGAGTCTAGGACCTGAATGACAGGTTTGCCTGCATACTCATCCTGCACAGCTGTATGGCAGCTCACCTCACTGGCGGTCTCAGGGTCGAGTTCTAGTTCCCGCAGCACCTCCTGTAGCATGCATTCACAGTGCCATGGATTGTTAGCCAAGCCAATCTTGGCATGGAGTCGTGCAAAGGCCTCCTTGGGTACCCCACTCAGGCGATTGTGGGACAGATTAAGCATCCGCAGGGTCTCAGAGATGCCCTGAAAAGCGTTACCATCTACACTGTCAATGGCATTGTGTGACAAATCAAGCTCCTGAAGGTGATGGAGGTGTTTAAAAGCCTGGCTAGTGATCTTGGTGATTTGATTGGAAGAGAGCAGCAGAGCGACGGTGTCATGCGGTAGATCGGACGGGATGGTCTCAAGGTTGCGGGAGGAACACTGCACCACCACCAGGCTATTCCTATCTGTGCACAAGCAGCTCCTAGGGCATGCAGATGCCATGGTGCACAGTAAGAGCATTGTCAAATGTAATCTCAGTGGAAGAAAGAAATATACAGGAAGGAAGAAATGCTTCCTGGATGCAGAAATGCCCGCAGGGAAACTCATGGTTTCCACCAAACTAGAGTTCAAGGGCAGTCATTCTTACTCCATTTGAAGCACAACGAGCATTTCACAAATGGCTTTTCTTTTTAGTAATCCATTAATTTAAAAGGAGAATGCTGACTTAGCTGGACAGAGGTTTAATGTGATCATTTTAAAGTTGTATATTTTTGTTTATTACAAGTGTCTAGACAGGAATCAAGGAGTTACGTGTTGGAGAGATACATGTTTGAGCCAGGTTTTAAGAGCTGTCAGAAAGCAGGTAAACACTGAAAGAAAAAAGAAAAAAAAAAGACACATTTGGTAATCTTAAAATCAAATTACATGTGGTATATATTTCCAAAAGAATGGTGTATTGCCAGAACAAATTGTTAGTCATTAGGAATAAATCCATTACCCCAATGAAGCTATAAGTTCTTCACTAAAGCTTTTTAGTCAGCATCAACTGAGCAATCTTCCATTATTTGTCCATTACATACAGAAGTATATACAATACATAGCAGATTAACGGTCTCCTATAAATGGTAGAGGGATCATAAATAAAAAATAGACCTTGAGAGCAGAATCAAATGCATTACTACACATTGCCATTTCAATTATGAATGTTCAAGTAAGTTGGAGAATAAGACATTTCTTCATATTGGAACAATTTTGTATTGGTTCATTTTTAAGTACGGTTTCTTAATGAGACCTCTAAGGATTTGATATGTAGGAATACAGTTTTAAAATCAGAATTTAGTAAATTTACAAGTATTATTATATCTGAGTATTATTTAATAGTAAGCACAATCAGTGACATTGAAACAAGCTGTTGGAGAGAAGACTTATGGCTGTCTGTGGCTCTCTGTCTGCTCACTGCATGTGCTGTGCCATCAAGACACATTCACATTATGGATTACCTCACAGGACCACCCTTGTTTGTGTTCATGGCTATCTGTCTTGAAAATAACATGTGCTGTGCCATATTTTATCCCAGGCTTACTGTAAATATGGAAATGATTTGGTGCTTTTTCCTTCATGCCTAAAAGCTAACATTTTTCACACTGAGGTTTGTCTCAGTGATTGAGTTTTTAACAACAAAGAAGAATAATTAACAACGAAGAATAATTTACGGTTGGTTTACCGCAAGGTATAAAATCCACTGCCTGCTCTAACTATATAGGACAATGCTACAGCAAAGGATGATTTTAATGAAATTAAATGAATTATAATGTGAAATGTGATGGCCCACCAGCAAAATTTAAATGGACGCCAGCAGCACATTGCACATACAGTACCATACAGGAGATAGACTCTTAAAGCAAATAGATTTTTATGGCATACATTACGTTTTTCATCTTTGCGTAAAATTTTAACCACCTTAAATATGGGAAGTATAGCCATAAATATACATTTATAAAACATTGCAATAAAAATTAAAGCTTTAAAAATGTAAATTTGCTCCTCCCAGTTGACTTATTATTATTATTATTATTATTATTATTATTATTATTATTATTGTATAATTTCACTCTTTGATGACTGAACAAAGAAAAAACAAATTGATAGTTGTGGAAGGATGATAACTCTAAGCAGTCATACATTATAGAGGAAAAAACATGAACACCCCAGATTACACACACTAAGTATGCACACTGACAGACCTGTCTGCACTAGGATATTTTGAATTATGTTTGCCTTATAAGACTATACAATGAAATCTCATGCATATTTAATTAACTGTAAGTTCAACTTTCCAATAGGGAACATCATAACAAGCAGAGCTGATTCACCAGGAACCTAATTCACATTCACATATAGCAAATAATACTAAAATATCCAATTATTATTTACATTCATGACTATGCACAAGTTAAGAAAGTATCCGTGTAGCTAAGCAAATGAGCAAAGAAGAGTTGATGTATTTTAGAATATATTTTTTTTAAATGTGGTCAAATAAAACTTGGACAAAGATCTCATTAAACCTCTTTTAAAGTGCTTGATGACTAAATCCAGCACACACCTACACCAACTGCCATATTTCCAAGCTTTGACAAATCTCCTTGCTCCTACAGTGTACAGGAAAAACACAATTTGTGTTTCTATTTCTGGTTGCTACTGTTACTGTAACTGATAGACAGTTAACTGTTTGGCATAGCTGACCACTCACTCTGCGATTGTACTTCACTGTACAAAAAACATGCATGCGAAAACAACCCCACCAGTTTTAGAATTATATCATAGGACATTAAAGCCTGTTGATGTCCAAGCCATTCATCCAGTTAGGCTTAGTTAGCTGGACAAACTTGTGGTGGTACGAAGAAGGTTATTGCTCAAAACCTAGAGCCCTTAAGGGATTGCCTATTGTGGTTGTCTATTTTTTGGTGACCTTTAAATGGTCCATGTATGGTGCAGCTCTATAACAGAGAGTTTCCTTTTTGGATAAGGTCAAAGGAGAACCCTTAAAAAAGGAGAAGCCTTTTTGTTTTTTATTTCTGGAATAATTCTGGACTATCTGGAGTGATTTAAATTTCCTGGGTTTTGTTAGACAGCTTTAACACACTATTACACACTACTATTTCCAACCACCACCACTAATAATAATAATAATCATCATCATCATAATCACAATAATAAACATAATAATAATAATAATATATTTTTATACAATAATAATAATAATAATAATAATAATAATAATAATAATATTTTTTACAGTTATTATTATTACAGTCGACCAAGCTGAATATCTTTCCATTTAGGAGCAATATTCTTAATCTTCAGTGTTATGTGCTGCAAATCTTAACCATTATAAGAAACATCCTAGACACCATATGCCACTTTGCATTTACAGGTTATAGATAATGAACAATACGAGCATTATAAGACACATACAGAAAGAAAGACACATACTGTTCCGTGCTGCAGATGACCGGAGAGACTCCACTACACTTGTTGCAGCGCTCCGTCGCTCCCTTTAACCGCTTTCTAATGTTCAAACGAGTGAGATCGAGGTGCTGTAGGAAATATTTCCTAGCGCTGATTGGCTACTGAGAGCCGCTCGCTCCACCCGCAAAGAACCCCGGGTACGACGGAACAGGCGCGCGCGCTCAGACGCGAAGCCGCGCGCTCCTGAACAGCATGCTGTGCAAAGTGCTTGGGCAGAAGACATCGGTTTACTCATTGTTGTGGATTCTCTTTTCTGAAAAAGGACCTCTCGGAGACTTCTTCACACCTGGACCATCACACTTGCGCAAACATTTCGGATGCGCAAATAACCTGTGTATATTGCTCCGTTTGAATAAAAAAAAAAAAAAAAAAACTGGCGGTAAACAGATTGTCATCTCTGACTCTTAATTTCTAATAGGATTTTTTTTTTAACAGGGTGTCTCAAGAATGCATACCTATTCTAAAGTGCGACTTAATGTGTGGTGCGTAAACGTGTTAATCATCCGTTAATGATTCACTTTCGTGATTGAATCTAAAATAACCGCACCGTGTGTGATTTTGGCAGCTTATGTAATGACTCAGGATAATGCGCAGTCTGTCAGGAACAGCTGACAATCCGGTGCGCTGAGAACACTTTCACTCCTTGTGTGTTTCAAATCGCGTCAAAGTTCCCCCTCCAAACGACACTTCCGAATAATCGGATATGGTAGTGTTAATGGGACAGCGTGATACTGGATACAGCCTTGTGCAATAAATAACGCAAATTATTATTATTATTATTATTATTATTATTATTATTATTATTAATAATAATTTTAGCATATTCTTAAAAAAAATATATATATATATGTATGTATGATTTTATGGTGGCTTGGTGGTTAGCATTGTTGCCTTGCACCTCCAGGGTTGAGGGTTCGATTCCCGCTTTGGGTCTGTATGCATTGAGTTTGCATGTTGTTCTTCTGTTCGGAAGGGTTTCCTTCGGGTGCTCCGGTTACCTCCCACAGACATGCAGATTATGTTAGCTGGTGTTTTCAAACTGCCTGTAGTGTGTGAATAAGTGTAGTGAGTGTATATGTGTGTGCCATGCGATGAATTGGCACCATGTCCAGGTTGTACCCCACCTCATGGAATCAGTGTCCTGGGATAGGCTCCAGGCGTCCTGATGCCCTGTATACAGAAATAAGTGGTATAGATGATGACAATTAATTTTAATATATTATTTAAATTATTATATGACACAGTGGCTTAGTGGTTAGTACTGTCCCCTTGCACCTCCAGGGTCGAGGAGTTCGATTCCCGCTTCGGCACTGTGCGCAAGAAGTTTGCATGTTCTTCCCATGTTTAATGGCTTTCCTCCAAGTCCTCTGGTTTCCTTCCAAAGACATGCCGATTAGGTTAATTGGCGTTCCCAAATTGCCTGTAGTGTGTGAATGAGTGTATGTGTGTGCCCTGCGATAGATTGGCACCCTGTCCAGGTTGTACGATGCCTCGTGCCACAAGGCTCCCTGGATATGCTCCAGATGCCCCAACCCAGTATCCAGAATGAAGTGGTATAGAAGATGAGTGATTATTATTATTATTATTATTATTATTATTATTATTATTGCTTCAAGTCACAACCTGGTCAGGAATCCACATGATCAATCTACATATATACTGAAATGGAAAAATGGAAAAATCTGTACACTTGAGTTATACAAGTTTACAAGAATTTTATTCCTCATGCAGTTTCCAGCAAAATGAAGATTAGGAAAAGATCAAGTGAGGGTTTTCACAACCTTCAATTGTTTAGTATTTGTGAGCCTGTGACCATTATAGCTTTCTCCTATTCCATTTACATATGGCAGGTTCCACAGAACAGTCCAAAAATGCATAAAGACAAGGCATATGTCTTGTCTCTCCAACCCGGTAATGGAATTTGTCAGGGTTTAGTAAAACACTTCCTTTGTGTTTAAGTGGCTCAGACATGTGGATCATGATAATATGCCAAACACAGTTAAGTGTCGAGGCAGATGGTGTATAGAAAACTTGCAGACTACCTTGTAAAAACTTCAATTCAGCTTACTCACATATTAACAAATATATCATATCATACCCTCTACCCTCGCTCTCAAACTCGTTTTTGTGCGCAAAAACTCACTTTTGCGTGTATATCATAACATCCTTGACATTTAGAATTAATTCAGTGTCATTTAATAGCATAATTAATATTTTCCTCATGTCTAATTCCTTCTAATGAAGCATATATTCAAACAAAACTCTGATCAATTTGATGTAAAATAGATAAGTTTTTGCACAAGGTTTTGAAGTCCCTGCCAGCTTAAGTGCACACTTCATTAAAGTAAAAAAACAAAAACAAACAAATAGTAAGAGACTCTGGAATTTGTGTAAATATTTTCAAGATTCTATTCCAAGAAGACTTATCTACTTTTTACTCAAGTTTTTTGTCAGCAATATAATTTGTAATAAAAATGATTATAGCTTAGATATTTAGATAAGTATACAAAATAAAAAGCATTTTCACTAGTAGGCTCAAATGTCTGGACCACACTGTATACAGTACAATATAAACACAGTATGTACTTAACATTAAATAAAATGCGTGCCCAAGGTGCCAAGAGCATTACTGAGAATTCATCAGACCTATTTCTATTGCTCTTTGTAGGTAGATGATTCATCTATGAAACACCAGGTTTGTTTTAATAACAGTTTCTTCTCCACTCCTGTCAGTTCATTTTTAATATTCCACCAGACTTTTGCATGAATATAATGTGTTTTACCCAGTAGTAATTATTCTGTATTAATTCGATACTGTACATACTTTCCACTCACATATCATGGGGCATATAACTATTACTGAGCATGTCTTTAGTTCTTGTGGGTTTATTGTGGTCTGATTTATATTTATGTACAGCATGTGTAAAGTACTACTGCTGTCAGTTTTTTAATAGTAAAACTGTATCGTCAAAAAAATTCCACTGGTTGCATGGCAATAAAGATTCCATTCATTTCATTCCAGTTGGCATACCTCACTCTCTGGGTTGAAATCCGAGCTGGCAAGTCATTCTGTATGGATGTCCTCCAGGCCTGGCATTTATTCGTTAAAGCAATTTTGCTGCTCATCTAACCACATCAGTTTAATCAAACAGCAAATTTAACACATTGCCAAAAGCAAATATTCTTTGAAAAATTGAGCAGTTCGTCTGTCAGAATGTGGGAAAATCCTTGGGAGTACGAATGAAGAATGACTTGTTCAACATGTGAGTAAGACAGCACATTGTGTTAAAATACACTATGGATTAATTTATGGATCTCCTTTTCCTTTCAAAGCCATCAATAAGCAACTCAGCACCATGCAGTCATATAAAACATTTCCCACATGTAAATAGGTGGCTGTTGGTTTAAAGCAAGAGCAATGTGTTGCTGTGGAAATGTCTGAATGTTAGTCTGCTAAAGTGCAGGTCAATTATGATATACTGTATAATATTAATGTTAGTTATGTAACACTCTGCTTGTTTTAATAAGGAAGATGTAATAATGTAAACACATTGTACATAGATATATAAAATTGTTGATTTGGTGATTTTTGTGTAAGGAGATGCTTATTTCACTTTTCAAGGAGGAGTCACAGTGATTTGTAACAGACAGGAAAGGAGGTTACGTGTTCCGGTTTCAAATATTCCTGCAATACTTAAATAAACTTAATCAGTAAGCCGGTATCAGGATTATTATTATTTTTTTTTATGGTGCATTGCATAATATCGGGTAAAAACAAACAACACACCCTTGGCTACTTATCACCTCTGCTAAGTGAATGAGTACAGTATGTAAGTTAATCAGTCAATCAATCAATCAATCAATCAATCAATCAATCAATCAATCAATCAATCAATCAATCAATCAAAATATCAAACCAGAACAATTTGAAATTCCACAAAACGAGCAACAAATTTTTGGTAACCCTAACACACAAAAATGGCCATCATTACCAAGATGAGATAAACAGAGCTGGGGTAAACAAATTAAGGAGTAAAAGCATACTGTAGCCCAAAAAAGGTTTCCACAACCATAACATTTTCTCAAAGCTTTTGCATTGATGTACTGGTGTACCTGATGTAACTTTTTAATAATTATTTTTTTAGATGCCAAAGAAGAATCTATCTTGTTAAGCCATCACTGAAATGAGAGGGGGAACTAATGACTTCCAGTTTCTCAAAATGATCATCTGTCACTCCAAACATGAGAGAGACTCCACATGAGGTAAGTCACTGGTTAAGGATATATTTATTGACATAGATTTCAAAGCAATTCTTACAGTAGGTCACTCAATAGAAATAAACACAAATATAAATAACAAGCTGTGTTTCTTTTGTGTGTGCGTGTCTTCAAGAAGGAAGTAAAAAGAGATGCAAGAACTAAATAGTCTTTAAACATCCCATTACATGAAATGTAAATATTTGAGAAATTATTTGTTAAATGTTTCGCTCATTAATCCACATAAAATAGGTGATGTTTGGCAAATTGCTTTGTTATAAGTACAACACCACTACATGGGTCATGTTGTTATGGGAAAATAATCCACAGTAGGCAGTATCACAGTAACTTATTGTAGCTTAAATTAGTGTTGTTCTGTGCTAAAGAGAAATTTGCAATATCCCACTCCAATTTGCAATACGATGTCTGGTGAATGCATATGAAATATCTCACTCTCTCTTACTTATTCTCTATACTGCTTATCCTGTCACAAGAAGCCTGGCGCCTACTGAAAGGGTATTCAGTGTGCAAGCACACTACAGGCAATTTGGAAATGCCATTTAGCCTAATCTGCACGACTTTGTGAGGAAACCAGAGTAGCCACAGGAAACCCACCTAGCTCTGGGAGGACATGCATACTTTGCAGACACAGACCCGAAGGTGGGACTTGAACCCTCGACCCTGGAAGTGCAAGTCCACATTATTAACCACTACACATTTTGCCACCTCACATATCAAATATTATTTAAAAAAAATGTATCACATAACAGTGCTAGTAAAACAGCAGAATCCTTAGTTAACACAACAGTTAGTTGTTTAGTTAATCCTTTGCTGACAGAGTTTTTTTTTGGCCACAAATTATTATAAAGGCCATAGATTTATATACTGAATGTCACAAGTATATTTTTTATATCAATTATTATTTGTGGACACATTTTATTAAGATGAATATATATATATATATATACAGGGTGCTGTGCACACATAAAATATTTCTGTGAAATAGAAAGTATTTGGTTGTGTGTTCGGGAAGTAATGTACTTTTTGGATCCAGAATAGTATGGGAGAAAAGCGTTCATTTCCATTGAATATACATTTGTATTGCCAAAGAACATTGAATTTAATTCTAACAAGTCAGTTACTAAGACTTCAAAACATTTGTTAATCTGTGATTAAACCAGAGAACAATGTGTAGTGGCATATCTACTCGCTACACATGAATGAGAAAATAAAAGACGTACAGAAATAATAATAATAAGACTATTGAACCATTGAACCACACACCAAACCAATTTCTTTATAATACAGTGGAACAGAGCAAATGGATATGAATATAATTGCATTTTTGAAATGGAAGCATTTTTTAGATGTAATATATAGTGCCCTTAGAGGGAAGTCTTATGACTGACAACTTTATTAAAGGGCACAGTCCAATAACATTTGATGCTAATGTTTTCAACCCAGGTAGAATTTAATGGTGGAAATAAAAAACATTATTGATAGAATTTGCACTATTGATTTTATTTTTAAATAAAAATGTACTGATAGATTCTCTGGTCACTTCATCAGGAAATGGGGTCTAAATAGATGTCTTTAAATTCAATTGAATATAAAGATCTTTGTGGCCATGCACTGAAACAATTGTCAAGAAATTTGGCTTTCCAAAATGAAATGACTCTTTTCCCCTCAGCCCTCACAAGGCATCTGTACTCGTGAACTTGATAAGAGGTTACTTGCTGTAACCTTAGCTGTATGGACCTGATGGGTGTGGATGTGATTGCTCTAGAGTACTGCGGTTCTTTGTTGGGAAAATAATTCATAATGCAAACTCATGCTTGTTGAGTGTAAGCAAGCTTACTTTGGGAATACTCTGAGGAAAAGTTGTTTTACAATCAAAAATGTCTTACAAGGAAATGGTAAATGCTTTTCAAATGTAAACAGCCCATGACTGCATTTTAACCACAGTAAAATTGCCAAGATGGCTGCCCAATAACAGCACCATAAAATTTTTGAAAGGCTTCACACACTTTCTCATACATGAGACAGTGAAATGAAACAAGATGGCCATCCTGAAAGTCAACAAAATACGCTAGTGCTACTATAATAAGACGTACAAACGTGACAGTTAAATTATACCTTAACATTCACAGCATTTAGTACACATGCTTATCCAGAGTGACCTGTAATTTGAAGTCATTTGTAGTCTTGAAATATATATCCTCAGATAAATAGGCTAGGGTGTAATTCCATCATTTCACTACGTTATCTAGTGGTAAGGTTAGTGCTTAGTGAAGACTTGACAGCCAATTACTCAGGTGTCTAAACAGATGAGGTAAATCTGTTTAAACAACTGAAATAATTTGAATATGGGAATAGATCTGATGTAAAAGAAAATGGTATATAATTTACATACAAATATTTAGTTACTTGTCAAAATATGATTTCTTTGCTTACACTACATTTTATTTAAAATCTAATTTAACAGGAGGCATTCCCTGAGTGGAGATAATAGACGGTAACAACACTTGGATATTTATCTATTATTTAATTGTTAATTACACTAACTGCATGGGTGAAACTAAGTCTGTACAATTTTTTGAAGAGAATGTGTTCCTTGCCCTTTCAGCAAGAAAATACATCTGATAATGTTATGTCATCTTAAACGGCACTTTGTCTCCTTAATGTTTGCTTGTGAGCTGTTCCAAATCAAATCTGAGCTCTTAGTGTTCTCTCCTAAACCAAGGCTGTACCCCAAATCACTTGGGCACTACCCTAGTGCACTAGCTTTCTATTTATTGGTATTTGGGATTTAGTCCAGGAAGTTAACGAAACTGATATTTTACAGCAGAATATGTGGAAATATAAAGAGAAACATACAGGATCTACACAACTGTCCACCACATCCATGTTTTATTGTAGAACTAGTAATAATTTAAAACTACTATCAAAACATGTTAATTACATCTGTTGGTTGCTAACTGTCGGTCGCCAGCTCTACCAAACGCGGTTAGTTTGTTCTACCAGTTGCGGAAGGATAAGCTTTAGCATGGTAGAGAGAAAAAGTGGTTAAATAATTTTCAAAAATCATAATCTGTTGATAATAAATGTTTTTGTGAATTTTGAATGTGATCTTATTCATTAATCAGTCATATCAAATCCCTGTAAAGCTATTTTTTTTCATAGAAGAGATTAGAAGAGCCCTAGTGAAAAAAATACACTGTAGTGTATTACAAATATATTCAAATCTTTGATAGTACATTGCAAATATACAAACAAAAAGTTGTACTATCAGTTAATATATAAAAAGTATACTAAAATCATGCTTTTACAAATTTTTGGAATTAAGCTTTAACCTTTCTCTTATGTTAGCTTTCTTTTACTATCTCTTATGTTAACAGGTTGGTTTTCACCCGTGTCTTAAATGAGCTATAAAATACCCTCAAAACAATAATTTATCATCCAGCTTCACCACTGGTGACCACCTCATCAGACTTATCAGATGTGCCTGTGTCTTCTGGTTGATACTCTACATTGTCTTCCTCCTCCGAATCCGGCTCATCCATATTGTTATGCTGCTCTGTGTCCTCTACCTCATTTTCGGCAATGATATGATCCAGAACTTGAATTCTTGTTAATGCTCTTTTCGCATGCCGCAAACTAGAGATGTATACTCTGCAACTCTAAACTGAATCTTTTTTCCCAGTTAAAACAGTGTTTGCATTGTGTGTGTTAGTTGTGAAACTAAAAAGCGAGGTGGGGGGAGGGAGGAGGAGTTTTACTGTTTAAGACGAGGCGAGGTGGTAATTCCACACACACGGAAACACTTATCTGTCAGGATTTATTTTTACTTTTTTTAAATGTTAAGTGCAGGTTAATTTGTTTTATTCTTACCTTATATATTGTATTAATAATTTTTTATGTATTTATTGTTTTGGGGTGTAGAACAAATAATTTGAGTTTTCATGATTTCTTATGGGAAAATGCTATTTGGTTTACGGGTGTTTTGGAATACGAGCCCACTTCCGAAACGAATTATGCTCGTAATCCAAGGTCCCACTGTAATTGCATTATAGAACAAAAAAATATATTATTGGAAAATATACTTTAAGTGTACTTTAAGGTTGGCATAATTTCCAAAGCACACTTAGTCAAACTTTGTTTTTCAATTTATTTTTGGCATATAAAAAAAAAAGTATACATTAGAATACAAATTTTAATATACTATCATCTCAGTATATTTCTCGCTCACAAACTCACTTTTGCGTGTTCAAGACTAATTAATTTATTTGAACTAGTGATGGGTCGTTCATGAATGATTTATTCTTTTTGAATGGGTCTTTAATGTGATTTAGAAGAACGAGTAGTCTTGGAGAGTGATTTGTTCATTTTCTACTGGGCATGCATGCGCAAAGCATCACAAAATCTCCGTAGGTTATGTACATGAAACAGAAATGAATAGTTACCTTTAAGTCTTTTGGTTCAAATCGTTCATTCTTTTGTCATGTGACTCACATTGACGCTATGCAGTGCAATGCAGAGAAAAAAACAGAATTGAACGGTTCTTCTCAATGACTCTTCTAGTCCTAGTCATTCGTTCTTTTGTCACGTGACTCCCATAGACTCTATGCAGTGCAATAGATTCAAAAGAACGAATTACTCAGACCAGAAGACATGAGAGGTGAGCTGCTCATTCTGTTTATCATAATATGTCCTTAGCTGCATTGTAATATTTTCATTACTGGAACTCTAGCCAAAATTTGTGTATGTAGACGTGTTGGAGGTCTGTTTATTGAAAATGTAACATTTTATTTTATTTCTGAACAAAAGACTGAAATTAACTAAACGACCCAAAAAAGATTCATTCATTCAACTTCCCATCACTAGTTTGAACTCTGTCACTTCTGTGCGCTCACTGTCATAAAGCTACACTTGCACCTGCAGCAGCGTTAGAACTCTGCAACCATTTCAGCCAACCAGAGACCAGAATCGGCGCAACACCAAACAGTCAAACTGGAGGTGGGCAGATTTTTTGTATGTAGTGAAATTACATTACTTAGTGTATTACAAATGTATTCAAATCCTCACTAGGACATTACAGATATACTAACAAAATGTTGCACCATCAGTTAATATATAAAAAGTATACTAAAATCATGCTTTTACCAATTTTTGGAATTAAACTTTAAAAATACTTTAAAATAATTGTATTATAATACACTTTCCAAAAATACATTATAAGAAAATTTAAGTGAAAGGTTGGCATAATTTCCAAAGCACACTTATTTAAACTTTGTTTTTCAATTTATTTATGGCATAAAAAAAATAAATAAATAAAAAAAAACTCAACATGCTCAAAATAATAATTTGTATGTATTATATTTGTATTAACCACGAAGTGTAAATTTTTAGTATTTGGAATTGGCCAGAAGTATAACAGCATGCTACTGCAGCAAAATATACAGAGTATATTACTAGTGTATTTGTAACACAGTAAAAATAGCTGTAATGTACTTATAATACATAAAATATATATTTTCATTTTATTAATTAATGTCAGGTATGTAAGTTAGTACACACGCAGCCATATAGTTCAAGTATACTAAGTATACTTAAAGTTGTTCCTTTTTAGCACACAAAAGTATACTTAATACACATAAAACTGTGTTTTTGTACAATTTAATTACAGATTAAATTCAATTCAGTTAAATTTTATTTGTATAGCGCTTTTAACAATTGTCATTGTTGCAAAGCAGCTTTACACTTTATGACTTTATCCCAAAATGACTTTAAATGCACTTAGAACAAAATTAGTTGTTCCAAAATAGCAATCTTCAATTATACTAGTCATTAGTCTGGCTGCAAGATCATTTACTGTAAGTATGCCTTGGCATGCTAGGATTTAATATACTTAGCATACTTTTTTTTTTTTACTTGGGAGGGAACAGCATGATAATTGTAAATACTGCTTATTGAAAAAGGTTTTTAAGTGCTTTCAGTATATAACATCACTCTCCAAATAGTGATTTGTACCCCAATATCCTACATCTCACACACACACACACACACACACACACACACACACACACACACACACACACACACACACACTGTTTTTAAAACCATATTTTGAGAGAACAAAAAATCATCAGTTTACCCTGTGTGAAAAAGTAATATTTCTCTCCATTACGCATTACTCAATCAGCTAATTGATCAAATGTAATTATTATTTGGGTTCAATTAGACATACAGTACCATGGCGTGGTTACTGAAAGGACTGATGAAGAAAAAATTCACTAAGTTAAAACCTTTGAGCAATGTGAAGTACAGTAGGTTCAAAAGGTCTTCCAATGCAGAACACTGTGTAGTGAAGAAATTCTGGAAGAGATGAAAGAGAAATGTAATGAA
This sequence comes from Clarias macrocephalus, assembly GCA_011419295.1. NCBI lineage: Eukaryota > Metazoa > Chordata > Actinopteri > Siluriformes > Clariidae > Clarias > Clarias macrocephalus. Next base: position 47,867 of record JAAGKR010000788.1, read on the forward strand.
ATATGTAAATCTGGAAAGGGTTACAGAACCATTTCTCCAGTGACCTGCTGTGAGCGCCATCATCCAGAAATGAAATTCCCAGAAGTGGCCAGCCTTCAAAAACTCAAAGAGTGAATCAACAACTCATCCAAGAAGCCAAAAAAGAAAACAGACAAACATAGAACTTCAGGCCTCACTCACCTCAGATAAAGTCAGTATTCAGCATTTATGGTTAGAAACAGACTGGGCAAAAAATGGGATAAACGGTAGTGTTAAAAGATGAAAACCACTTCTAAACATTGTAGAGGCTCATATCACATTATCAAAAATAAAAAATAAATGAAAACAATTAACTTGATAACCCCCAAGACTTTTGGAAAAATGTCCTGTGCTCTGATCGCTTATTCAAGGACATGGAACATGTGGCATGAAAATAATATAACATTCCAGAATAAGATCTTACAACCAACAGTAAAACATGGTGGTCATAGTAATGTGATGGGGTAGGGTTTAGTGGAAGTTTTAGTTTAGTAATTTTGCTTTTTTACCAGAAAATCCAGACGGATAATTTCTAAGAATCAGTCCATGTTTGAAGCTCATTTGTATTAGATTATAAACACTATTGAGGTGCTGGGGCAGGACCAGAACAGGCAGTTCATGCTTGAAAGCACTCTAATATGGATTTATTAAAACAACTCCTTAAGGGTTTGCAACTTTAACGTTTCGGTGATGCTGTTGGAGAAATAAAGGGGTAAAGTGCACCTTTATATGCATGCACATTAAGAACATTAAGAATACTGGGTGTTATAAAAGTATATTATGCTTTTAAAATGACATATGATGTATATACCAATGTGGATATTGCTCAATAGAAAAATACTTTTACATTCCTTAACTTTTTGTGAGAGTTAACTGAACTGTTCCAAATTAAAACTCTTGATGATTTTTGGTCGCTCAACTCTGCGACATTACATGTCTAAATCCACTATGAATAGGCAGTGCATTAGCCACAAAAAGTTGTGTATGTACTGTATGTATGTATGTATGTATGCATGAAGGTCTTATGGTGTATTTTTACTCCATCAAGAACCATGCCAAACTCAAGTCAACTGTTTTGGATAGCTTCTTAAAAACATTCAATGCAGATATTGACAAATTTCATGTCGTATATCTCAGCATAGCTAGTGAAAAAAAGCAATTAGTTAAATCTCAGGCTGACCTTCAAATCACTCCATCCTCCCTATTTCTATTACGATTGTAGGTGCAGATAATGCATTCTACAACCCTGTGTAGTACACATCATGTCAATTTAAAAAATAGCCTCTAAGCTTAGATAGCTCTGCATTGTTTGGGAATCACCTCTCCATCACCCAAAATGATTAGTGTCACCACGTGATTATGAGGCGAATGTAATGTCTGAAGACATTCCTAGCAGGACAGGAGTCGTTCTTAGCAGAACTGTAAGTTGAAATCGTGACAGGTCAGGAAAGTTCACGGTTTAAAAGAGTATCCGCAAATAGTAGCAATTCTGTATATTTTCAACTCTACAATCCAATTCATTACAAAGACATAACTAAAACAACTACTTTAGAATCCATTTAACAATACCTTCTGTACTGCTACAATGTTTTCATAGTCTGTGATTAAATAAAAAAAATTCAGAGTTGCTTGCAATTATTTTGGAGTGTTCAGCTCACTGTGCGAAACACAGTGAGCTGAACGTTATTTATGCATTTTTTGGTATTATTGGTGTTAGTGTTGGTGGTGGTGGTTTTCTTCCTTGTCACATTTGCTAACTACTTCTAGAAATGAAATATTTGTCCTTTTTTCAACATATTCCTGATCTGTAAGCATGAATCATCGATAAGATGCGTATGTTGTGGTTACTAGTTTTCAATTGGTCATGAAAATGAGGCATTTTGGCAAGGAGGCATAAAGAATGAATATTTATTAAAGTGCTTTTATCCAATCTTTTTGCCTTTTTTTTTCAAGGTTCCTTGACCTTTTTTCTGCGTGTGTTTTTTCAAAGTAAATGAGAGAAGTAACTGGGGACACACACAATGCTCTCACTGATATCCATTATTGATATTTCTCTGGCTGTATTCTCACCCCTGCATCCACACAGCCAGCCTAGTCAACCTGCAAAGATAAACAATTCCATAACTGTCAGTTTTTTTCTTTCTTTCTTTCCTGAGTAAGACTAATCTTAGACTAATGAGCATCTCAGCACACATTGTCTTCACACTCTCCTTTTCTTCGGTTGGCTAAAGGTAAAAGCAAAGTGATTTAAATATATATATCATGAGTGCTCCGGTTCAGCTTGGAGGAAAGACCTTCGACAGCAGAATAATAGCATGTCCAACCTCCATACTTAATGGGCACAAATCAAATAGAGTTGGACAATACTAAAGACGAAAGAGGAATTTGCCACGGGCAAAAATCTATGCTGTCTGCTCTCTAGGTGCTGTGTGCACTCAGCCTGTAGCATGAGCCATGCTGATATGGTGACATCTTAGTGTGATAAAACAAAAGCAGCGCACAATTAAATCAGGTCTTGTAGAAAATCTGTAACACACTGTGATTAGATTTAATTACATCAGCAGGATGGGAATTTTTACCCAACATAATTACAATATACAGTTTAAATACACTCCAAATTTGTTGTCTAAAGCTGTATGAGATATTTCCTTAAAATATCTTATTGTTGAAAATCTCTGCTACTAACCATCATTATGCTACGAACAATACTGTATGTGAAAAGAAAGGAAAAAAGTAGATCAAAGCACGAGTGGTTCATTTTGTCTTTTGGAGTAATCACAGCACTGGATCCAGACATATTTTATTTTACAGTAACTATAACTTTGGCTTAGGTTGTTGGTCACTGCAATTGGATCCCAAACTCTTTAACAGAAACTTAAGGTACAACACAAAAAGTTACATTTTATTTGAAATTCCACTATATGTCATCTTAACAGCCATTAAACATGTCATGGAATGTCTTAACAGGATCTGTGTAAATTTTAAATAGTAATAACTCTTCAGACAAACTAATGAATGACCTACGAAATATTTACATAAGCTGGAGTATCTGTAAAGTCAAACTCTAGGGGTAATTATTTTTTTCTACAATAACATGTAGTCTTATAATGACCTATTTTTTGTTGTTGTTTTGTAATATCATACTTATAGTTATATTTACTATTGTGGAATGTCCACAGGGCAAGTTAGTTCCTTCTATCTTTTACAGCAATTATAAACAGTTTTACCAGCAGCATTTTTTCTCTCTGTGTTAATAAGATAAAATATTATAGGTTATCATGTTAAGCCACAAAGACGCTCACTGCGGCAGGGAACTTAATGAAACAGTGTTACCTCAAAGCACTGTCGTGGATTCTCCTTTCATGAATGTTCAACATTTTCTTTAACCATGGCAACAATTATACATTTCTCTTACTTACTACATTTTGAAATAACATTAGAGTCAGCTGGGGGAAAAAAGCCTTGTTTTGGATCATATTATAAAGAAAGACATTTTATATTATGTAGGAATTTAGCATAACGACCGTCCTGAATATATCATATCTACAGTTACAATAGAGTGTGGAATGTGTGTGTGTGTGCGTGTGTGAGAGTAAGAAAGAGACAGAGAAAAAGAGAGAAAGAGAGATGTGTGTTATGACCTTCTTTTAAACCAGTCCATTCTTTAACCTTCTATTAAATATGGATTATTATTATTCGCTCTGTTTCTTTTTATATATATATAAAAAAAGCAGATCAAATTAAAATTGCAGTTTTAAGTTGCAGATATTTTTTTTTGCCAACCTTTGAGAGAATGGTTAAAATTACATGAAGGTATTGAGAAAAATAGCACACAATGATGTTGACTTAGGCTTACCCACCAGTATAGGCATTTTAAAGGAATTATATTTGTTATGGGATTGGTGCTGCTGAATTGTGCAGTTGCAACAATATAGGCATGAGCTAACAAGGTAAAGACAGAATGAGTATTGTGATGGGATAAAAAGCCCTGTAAACCACATGTGAACGAAATACTGTGTCCATGGTAGTGAGATTTATCAGTAAAGGGGGGGGAGAAAGTGAAAGGCTATTGTTTGAATCTGACTATGTGATTGTACATAAGAAAGTATGAGGGATACTAGCTCAGTGCCAAACTGGAGAGCTGTATTCCTCAGGCAGTTCTCTTTCTGGTGGTTTATCGCTTTCCTCTCCTCTCTCTTTACTCTAAGCAGTCAACCACAGACCCACAATACAATTTTCTCTCTGTGGCCTTAAATGATTTGGTCTGGCCATGCATCCGGACCCTTTGACTTGTTGTTTAGCATCGATGACCATGGTGCTGACAGTGCTCCTGGCAGGATGGTGCCTTTATAAATGGTCTGGCATCACAGCCACAGATCAGGCCTGCCATGCATATTAAACCCACCATTAGTAAAGAAGTTGACTTATTTTTAGAAATAGAGATTGAGTTTACTTTTAAAGTTCCATTTATTGTTATGGAGTACAAGTCATCAGATGTAGCAAATAGAAATGGTTGTTCCTTTATGTCTTTTTTCTTTCTCTTGAATTGAATAAGATGAAAAGGAGCAGCTTGTCATTTAACTGAGAAACCAGAAAGTCCTCAGTGTTAAAGACAAAGCAGTGACAATGGAAAATCCTTCCAAAGTCACCTCACAGAAACCATAGAGAAATTACACATTTTTATTCCCCATGATTGTTCCTTTAATCCACTGTACAAGTATATACAAACATATTTAAAAGAATGTATGAAAAATGTCTCTAACCACCCAGAATAGATTATTTATTTATTTATTTATTTATATAAATGAAAAATAAATCTGGGTGGTTGATTTATTTATCTGTCTATATACAGTATATGTAACCTCCTTAAGTTTTGCACTGTGCCTTTAAGGGTTGGTGCAGTACCATGATTGCACAGTGGAGGCCGCTATGCTGATTTTCTGACGGGTAAGTGAAGAAGAAAAAGAAACGCACATGGTGCTTAGCTCTGCAAAAGACATTTTCACTCATACATTTACCTCTTCCTTGAGAAATTGATAATTTACTGTTGTGTAATAAAGCCAGACTGTTATTAGTTTCATATAAACTGGACTAAAAATGTATTTAATTATCCTCCAGAGAGTTAAACCTAGCCCATATCAATATCGATTACAGTACTATATTACTCCTTGTATTATTATTACCCATTATATATATATATCTATGTGGCATTGATTCAACAAGGTGCTGAAAGCATTCTTTAGAAATGTTGGTCCATAGTGATAGGATGGCATCTTGCAGTCGATGGAGATTTGTGGGATGCGCTTCCAGGGCACGAAGCTCCCGTTCCACCACATCCCAAAGATGCTCTATTAAGTTGAGATCTGGTGACTGTGGGGGCCATTTTAGTACAGTGAACTCCATTGTCATGTTCAAGAAACCAGTTTGAAATGATTCGAGCTTTGTTACATGGTGCATTATCCTGCTGGAAGTAGCCATCAGAGGATGGGTACATGGTGGTCATAAAGGGATGGACATGGTCAGAAACAATGCTCAGGTAGGCCGTGACATTTAAACGATGACCAATTGGCAGTAAGGGGCCTAAAGTGTGCCAAGAAAAGATTCCCCACACCATTACACCACCACCACCAGCCTGCACAGTGGTAACAAGGCATGATGGATCCATGTTCTCATTTTGGTGAGCTTGTGCAAATTGTAGCCTCTTTTTCCTATTTGTAGTGGAGATGAGTGGTACCCGGTGGGGTCTTCTGCTGTTGTAGCCCATCCGCCTCAAGGTTGTGCATGTTGTGGCTTCACAAATGCTTTGCTGCATACCTCGGTTGTAACGAGTGGTTACTTCAGTCAAAGTTGCTCTTCTATCAGCTTAAATCAGTCGGCCCATTCTCCTCTGACCTCTAGCATCAACAAGGCATTTTCACCCACAGGACTGCCGCATACTGGATGTTTTTCTCTTTTCACACCATTCTTTGTAAACCCTAGAAATGGTTGTGTGTGAAAATCCCAGTAACTGAGCAGATTGTGAAATACTCAGACCGGCCCGTCTGGCACCAACAACCATGCCACGCTCAAAATTGCTTAAATCACCTTTCTTTCGCATTCTGACATTCAGTTTGGCGTTCAGGAGATTGTCTTGACCAGGACCACACCCCTCAATGCATTGAAGCAACTGCCATGTGATTGGTTGATTAGATCATTGCATTAATGAAAAATTGAACAGGTGTTCCTAATAATAATGTATATACAGTACAGACCAAAAGTTTGGACACACCTTCTCGTTCAAAGAGTTTTCTTTATTGTGTTCTTTAGCCCAAACAAGTCTCTTCTGCTTGTTGCCTGTCCTTAGCAGTGGTTTCCTAGCAGATATTCTACCATGAAGGCCTGATTCACACAGTCTCCTCTTAACAGTTGTTCTAGAGACGTGTCTGCTGCTAGAACTCTGTGTGGCATTGACCTGCTCTCTGATCTGAGCTGCTGTTAACCTGCGATTTCTGAGGCTGGTGACTCGGATGAATTCATCCTCCGCAGCAGAGGTGACTCTTGGTCTTCCTTTCCTGGGGCGGTCCGCATGTGAGCCAGTTTCTTTGTAGCGCTTGATGGTTTTTGTGACTGCACTTGGGGACACTTTGAAAGTTTTCCCAATTTTTCGGACTGACTGACCTTCATTTCTTAAAGTAATGATGGCCACTCGTTTTTCTTCACTTAGCTGCTTTTTTCTTGCCATAATACAAATTCAAACTCTTTGAATAAGAAGGCGTCTCCAAACTTTTGGTCTGTACTGTATATATAGTTGTAGTTTAGTTTATTATATTATATATAGTTATATAGTCACTCCTCTCTGTCTGTTGTCTATTGCATAGATTTTTTTTGTTGTTGTTAAAAAAAAAAAAAAAAAGAGGCAGCATGATGATGTAGTTGTAGCACTGTGGCCTCGTACCTCCAGAATCAAGGGTTCGATTCCCGCCTCTGCTTGGAGTTTGCATGTTCTTCCCGTGCTCTGTGGTTTCCTCTAGGTACACTGGTTTTCTCCCACAGTCCAAAGACATGTAGATTAGCCTAATTGGTTTTCCCAAAATGTCAGTAGTATGTGAATGAGTGTGTTGTGTATGCATGTGTGCCGTGTAATTGATTTGGCACCCTATTCAGAGTGTACTATGCCTTGTTCCAGAAGTTTCCTGGGCTAGACTCCAAGCTTGCTGTGACCCTCAATATGATGAGCAGTAAAAAAAAAAGGTAAATAAATAAATAATAATAAATATTTTACGCTAAATATAATATAATTACGCTGTGACAATGTACTAACATATTATGTGATGTTTTTGTGTATAATGTATAAGTGATATAAATTTTTTTATTCTTTATTTGGAAAATATCAATATTTTAAAAGCACTCCTATATAGTAGTGTTTATACCTTTACAACACTAAAAGAAATTAACTGTATATTATTTAAAATATGAAGGACACATAACTTGTATTATATTTTCCAAATCTTCATAAATGTACTGTTAAGAGCATTATCATCTTACTTGCTTAATGGCATATTTTAAACATAGTCAAAATATAAGATGTATAGAACAGCTGAACATTTTAATTAATGTGCCTTTTCTATTTATTCTTTTTTTTACATTTAAAGACTTTAATCTGTGTGTAACTGTTTAGATGACCTAAGCAGTAATTAATATGGACCAAACCAAGCACCTTGTTCAGCACAGATGTGAAGGCAGTGTGACAAATGGATAGAAGAAAGCAACACATTAACACAGACAATTTGTGCCTAATTGGTCATCAGAATTGCTCTCTTTCCAGCTAAGTACACCTAGACCTTGAATTCCCCATGCTCAATTCTGTTTTATAGATAAATTGCATGTACCAAATGGCAGGAGTGAAATCTGCTTCTGTAACCATTTTTCTAATTCAAGTTCAGCACTGCTATGACATAGCAAATCCATCTCTATCTCTTGTGTAATGGATTCTGATTAGAAAGACCTTTTGTCCCAGCAGATGCATCACAATGACTGATCCTCACAGGTAAATGGTTTGATCACACCATGCTGCGCAGCTGCTTAGTCTGCCAAGTCCAACTCTTATGTACTTTAGAGCATTTAAAGGTCAACACACTCAACTTCTAATCTTCATGCTTTCATGATAAATTTTGAACAACTGTAGAATCTTCAAAAGAAACTAATGTTCATTCAATTTAAAGAAAACAACTGTCAGGGGTAAGAGGTACTTAAATGAAAGGAAAGAATTTGAACTAACTGATTTAATTGTGTCAGGGAGTTTACATGGGTCTGTCACTACATTAAAAAATAATTGAAAAACTTATTTGAATAATTCCTCTCCAGAATTAATGAATGTAATATGAGCCTAATAAATATATTCATAGAGCTAGGGATTATTGTATATATAATCTAAAAGTGATGCTGATTTTAAGGGTAAATATGTGTTCATCTGATAGATTCGTCATGCTAATGGTAAAAATTCATTCAAAGACTTTGGAAGCCTGAAATAGCGGCTGTCAGCAAATCCTGTCTTATCTTGTAAACACACATGGAAAGCTCCTGGGCTGCTTAGACCCTGTATCTGTATTATATAGCTAATTAGTTTGACATGTTATAGAAAAACACTATTCTGCAATGAGCTAGTTTCTTCCAGTCTGGAAGTGCATGTAGAAATTTTAGGCATACTGACTTTAATTATAACTTTATTAAATATAGTGCTCAGGGGGCTTCTTTTAATTTAATCACCTACCATTGTCTAAAATGTCAAGAGGCAGCTGGAAAACACAACAACTAAAATCAGGACAGTTCTTGGGAGGCAAATATGAAGTTACCTTAGGTAATATTGAGAATCCTTAGAAATTTTAAAGGCAAATCTTTGTTACAGAAAACAGACTGGTGATATTTTAACAATCATGTTCATATTCTGTTCATTATTTAGCAAAAAGTGCAACATAGGACGCTTTTGTTTTTATAAAAAATATAATTGCAAGAATGTATTATAAGAGTCATAAAATGACATTAGTAATTAAAGTTGTTTATATTCATGTCAGCTGACACATTAAATGCTTAGGAATCCCCCTGATAGCATTATCAGCAAAAGTGTGTGTGGAACATACAAATTCTAATGAATGACTTAGAGAGATTTTACTTAATTTCATACATAATATGGTTGAAAGTATGCAGACATATGGCCAACACACTCTTATATGGATTTTTCTCCAACATTTAGCACAAAGTTGGGTGGTTACAAGCTGTATAGAAAGTCTTTCTAAACGGGCTGGCCAAAAAAAGCTGCACCATATAAGATTTCATTTAATCACCTTCAACAGTGATTACAGCACACAATGTGGTGGCCATTTCTTGTGTGAAAAGGAGTCATCTATCTGCGTTGTACATAATATAGTAGATAAACCTGTGATAAACAATACGCCGAAATTCTTGCCATCATGTCCCAGTTTAGATTATGTGAACAACGCATAAACAGGCAACCAGAAAACTTGTGCAGCAAATAATGCAGAGTTGCAGCAATGCACAATGGTGCAGACTGGGAATAAGCTAAGGGTGCTAACTCCTAACAGCATGAGGGCATAGGAAATCCAAGTATGTTATGGCAAGTGGAATCACAAAATACTGTTTTACACTCTCCCCAGCTAATTTACACTTGCACATGACAAAAGGAAAAAAAAACAACAACAAACATAAGATATCAAATATCAAAATGCTACTAAGTAACTAAAAAAAACAGCCAGCTACATGTAACCATATTTAAAAATAGAAATAGAGGGAAAGAAAAAAATCTGTACAGTAGGAATAATACAGTATTACCGAGCGCAGGGGCAGGAAACCCATCGCTCTGGCGTGTGAATGAAAGAGCGCTGGCTTTGCTTTGAATATAGCGTTTATGGCAGAGGGCTAATTTTAACCGTTATTTGTGCAACTGGCAACCCAGGTTGTTAGTTAAAAGTGCTGCGTTCCAATCGGTAAGTAGTTTCTGAGAAGTAGACTGCACAGGGAGCAGGAAGCACACTTTAAAGTACACTGTGGCATGGTCAGCAGCAATCCGCGCTCCACTGCTCTTTCTGTGATATCCCGGATGTCAAGGATCTGAATTTTAGCGACCTGAATTTATAATACTGAAAAAATAATGAAGAATGTCAATTATTAAATTAAATTAAATTACTGCAATTTAGTAACTTGAATATTTTTTGAATTTTAAATTGCATTTTCATATGAAATATGCAACCACAATAAATTGTAGTGGCAAAAATTTCAAACATTGTAAATGCTCTAAGGATTTTTTTCAATTCAGATCAAATTGCAATGCAGATGCAAATTCAAACATTTTTATTGCAACCATTTTTTTTTTTCGGTTCATGTAATTCAACCTGCTATTTTGGTTTGAGGAATTTTGGCACTATTATACTTCCAGACATATCATGTTCATTCACAGCATTTCATGATTATAAAATATTTTCTTTCAGATCATACGTAGGATCACTCCCTTCAAAGTAACACAATCAGATATCTATGATAGATTTAGATAATTTTGATACAATATAACATACACCTGTACCATTAGAAAATTTATACAAACGAATAGTCTGATGACTGGTTTAACAACCCTCCCACATTTTGTTGACAGTTAATGATTCTGAGTGGAAAATTTCTTAGAACCTTGTGGTAAGTGTCTAAAGAGTCGAAGTTTTCATTGGAGTTCAGACACACATGCCACTGTCCCCTCATGTGACTCATTGACAGGCATGCTCAGAGTCTCAGTCAGACTTGACTCACTTAAGGCAATATCCTCACAAGTATCAACTTCAGAAACCTTATTCTGAATAGGCAGGAAATCCACTGGCATTATGAGATTTCTGTGACATAGTTTCTGATTCTGAATGTGTGAGCAGCACTGTTAATTCCTGTCACAATGTAGATGTGTAGTATTTTAAATGGGGAGACAATGCTCACGCATTCTCCACCATTTATGTTGGGTTTCAGCTCTGGTTCAGAGGTGAATCGAATCTTTAAGGATTCTAGTTAATTTTGTTAAACTTAATTAAAATTTATAGCGTACACTTTATCAACTACCCGACCAGCGTTTAGTATGATTTAGTGTATCTTACCAATTCTGTTTATCCCGCGGTCAACGACCATAATACAAAATCTGGTATTTACCTAATTATGAGCAAGGTAACGTAAGATCTGGGCAAATGTTTAAACTTCAAAATACATGACCAAGACAGCAGTTCTTTATAAAGAAACAAGAATTTATTTGAACTAATCTACGATACATAAAGCTACGCTACTTGAACACACACACACACACACACACACACACACACACACACACACACACAAACATACCAACAGTTTGCAGGGTGAAAGTTAAGGAAGTTCATCTAGTACTGTTAACTAGATGGAAGCAAGTCACACGAGCAGAGTCTTGGGTTTAATCTTACGGTTTTAGTTATGAAACGAGCACCATTTTCAGCAAGGTATGCAGCTTTGTTTGTATACTTGCGTTACGTTTCGTTCTCATGGTTCGCCTCCGGTGAAGAGAATCACGGCGTTGCTGATTGGTTGGTGCTGTGGTAGAAATGACGTCTTTCGGGAAAGCCCTTCGGTGAGGCTTGGTTGCCTGGTTACTGATGGCGCGCTCTGGAACAACTTCTGTGGGTTTCTCCGTTGCAGTTCTGGCACGAAGTCTCGTTGAGAGTTCTCGAAGAGCGGGTGACGTCAGCGAAGTCGGCGTAGGGCTTGTAAGGGCGGAAGCCCGAGCGGTGAGCATGCTTCCTTCAGATGGTCATGATGATGTCCGGACACTGAGTTTTGTCCCTGTGTGTCAGTCCGTCCCACGGATGATTGGTCCAATCGGATGTGGTTGCGGGGCTTAGCCACACCTCACTTGGTTCCCCCTTTTGTGCATACATTAGGCCGGGTTTACGGCTGTCACGTGGGGCCAAGCCGATTTAATTACCTTTTATAAAGTAATTTTACATGAGCTTTTGTTCAGGCAACCAATTTTCCATGTACACCACTGTTGTTTGAATAAAATAAGCTGTCAATCGATACCACACATCCCCTATCTTACACACTCATTTATAGCTTTGTTCAATAAACAGGGTTTGTAAATGCTAATAATACCTTTAAAGTTATGTAGAATAAACAAACATAACACAGATATAAAACATACGGAATATATGTTTCTATCATTTTTATCCTACTGGGACCATTAAAGATTGCTTAAATAGTGTCTCTGCTGTATTCCTCTTTGTTCTTTGAAAGCCATTTGGAGAACGCATGTGTCCTGGGGTCACCCCCTTGGGGTGAAGCTGTAAAACTGTACGCTTTGTTTACAGGATCGCCAATTTGGTTTTGGGTCTAGTTTGAGGCATCTGGCTTTAGTGTAGCTCCAAGCCCAGCAAACTTCCTGTCCCATGCCTGGTTAAGTTCCTGCAGATTCGTTTTACAACGTCTCCTTTATGTTCCCGAATGAGATAAGGTTATTGGGATGGCACAATGATGTCTGGGAAAGAGGTTCTGGAATGTGATTAGTGTGCTCTTAGTTGGGGGTCTGCTCAACCCTACAGATGTTACCCTCCCACCTATCAGCAGTTTTCCTTTTTGCCATGCTCGCCCTTATTGATCAGGAGAACTCTGTCGCCAACGGTCATGGATCTCCATTGAGCTTCTTATTGTAGAAGTTTGCTTGCTTCTGCAGTTGTTTTAAAGCAGAGCCTTGGGTCAGCTTCATAGCCTGTACAAAGCCTGGACTATGACCAGGAAGTGCATCTCTAAAAGACTGCACATCCTGGTCATAGTCAACCGCCAGTTCATCAAGTAGAGTCAAACATCAAGTGAATAGGCAACCTTGGAGTTCTACCAAACATCAACTGGAATAGAGGATAACTAGTTGTCCCATGAATTGTTGCCTTATAACAGAGATTTCAACATGTCAGGCCACCTGTGCTTAGCTTTAGATGGTAAAGCACGAACCATGTTTCCCAGTGTGCAGTTGAACCACTCAACAGTCCCATTGCCTATTAGATAGTATGATGTCATATGGGACTTTTGGACAACTGCAAGCTGGAGCATTTCAGAAATCAGGTTGCTTTTAAAATCGTCTCCCTGCTCCAAATGAGTTTGCTTAGTAAAGCTATAGATGCAGAAAAAGTTGTCCCATAGCTGCTTAGCAACTGCCTTTGCAGATTGGTTAAGACAGAAGTCAGATTGAGTCAGATTGGTAAAATTGTCTGTCACAACCAAGACGTCGAGAGATTTATTAGATAAGTCTTTTACAGACCAAAAATCTACACAAACCAGCTCAATAGGTCTTGATGTCCTGATACTCTCAAACAAAGATCTTGCTTCAGGATCTGGGGACATACAGACAATGTATCTCCTGCAGCACCACACATACTGTTACAAATCTATTTCCATCCCTTGACAGTAGAACCAACATCTGGCAGGGTTTAGTGTTCTGTGTTGACCCTGGTGTCCAGCTTTACCATATAGTCCCTTTAGCACTTTATCTCATAGGAGAGCAAGCATAATAAACTGAAAACTCTTATTCTTTGTGACAGCATCCTTGGATACACAATATCCTAGATGGATTATGTTTCCTCTCCACAAAATTAAACACTCTTTGAACAGGAACATCATGTTATAGTTCTGTCAGGACAATACTGGATGATCCAGAAGCTGAGATGGAATTATCAACCCAATCAACCGTGGAAGCAGCTAAGCAAATGGTTGAAATGGTTGCTGTTGCCTACTGCTGTTCAGAATGGCAGAAACATTCTGCAGGGAGATAAAAGACTTCTTAGAGAAATCAACGTGATTCACCTCAACATCTGAACAGAGCTTGACTTGGTGCAGTATGTGTTGTGCTGGGCTCCACAACAACTGTACAGCTTGCAGAGAGATTTTTGTCACTAGTCAGCTTTCCCCACACTAGATGTTCTTTCATGGGCTCCAAAGTTACAGTGTGCTTTAGTTTTACTGTGGCTATTTTAGAGGGTGGATCTGTCCCTTTCCATAATTTAACATCACAGAAAAAGCTTCTGTCTTAGAATTCTTGTCTACTGAGTTTGATGCACTCCTCCAGAAGTCACTTGATATTTTCATGTCATGAATGAGATGTTTTATTACATTACTTCCCAGGATTAGGTCAGCATCCTGTCCATCAACAATTGAGACAGGTACACAAAAAGTATAGTCATACACTTTCATCTGTACATCACTCACTCCTATTGGGCTTGTGCTTCGATCACCACAGACAATCAGTGTGAGCATTGTTGGGACTATGTCGTTTGAGGTGAGTTCTTTCACATCCATGAGACTGGATAGGGCTTGTGTACTCGTAGTACAGGCCACAGAACCGCATGCCTGGAAGTAAAACAATATTCTGTACTATAATCATTTGTGTTAAGTTTCTAAAATCATTTTTGTTTTGTCTTCGTCATTATTGCAAGACTAGATTAATAGATGCGACACAGATATTTAAACTACTAGGGGACATTACACAAAAAACCTTGACTGAGCATGGCATGCAATGCCACTTATGTGCATTAGACTTGGACACTGTTGAAACTTATTCTCTTGTTGATACTCCTCCAGTCTGTACATCAGCTACAGTCCAAACATCCAGTGGCTTACACCTAAAAAAAAAAAGACACTCTGGATTGGGAGAGTTCCGGATGAACATTACAGTAACTTCACGAAAGGGGTCTTCTAGGGTTTTTCCTCTTTAAGTCCTTCCCCAGCAATGTCAGTAGCATTGTGCAGCCAAATCCAGTAGTCCAATGGCTTCTTGTTTTACAAGGGCAGTGTTGCATAAAATTCTGCCAAAGGCATGCAGGAGTACACAGTGTCACAGTGTTGTTTACGTAGGTCAGAAACTGGCTTTGGACCTTTACTGAGTTCAGTCAGTGGGTTACTTCTCAGCCCAACCTTCACTACATCACATTCTCATTAAAAGTTTAATCACTTTCTCTGTTTTACCCAAAAATCCCAGATTAAAGACAAGTGACAATGCTCTGGCCAATTATATCTCATAATGTTCAATGGTAAACAACAATATACCATATACTGTATATAACAACACAGAATAAGCACTATAAAGGATAAATGAATGAATGAACTTTAAATGTTTAAGCTATCTCCATTCCTGATTTTTTTTTCCAACTACACTTTTTTTTTTCACAAGTTTGATAATTCAGCACTATCCTTCCAGGATACTACAGTACCTTAACTACTCTAATTTTACTTCATAAAAACATGGTCAGATATCCAAAAGAAGATAAGAGTAATAGTATGGATACCATATTTACTTCATATCTTACGATGATTCTGTAAATTTTGTTTCATTTCAATTAAGATATTTGACTGGAGACCAAGGTGACCCAAAAAACAAGTAGAATCAGGTATGGCTCCAGTCTGGTTAGAATGGATTCCTATTAGCTAAGGCCCGCCATTCAGTGACACTTTTACTTCACTTTGCCATTTTAGGACTTAAACCTTAGGGGTCTGAGGCCTTTTTGAAGACCTGCAGTGATTGAGCGCTCTTCTTAAATTTGTGTAAATTTCAAATCTTTACCAAAATAGTAGCTGATACATTTTCACTTATTTATGTAGAGCATAAACTGGGCTTTCATAATGTTGCTGATGTAAATATGTCAGCTTCATGTGCAACTTGAAAGTGCACACACAAAAAAAAAAATACAATTTCTAACTTTGGCAGAAAAGCAGATAAAAAGGAGAATAAACAAACCTGGCAGATTGTTTTGAACACAGAAATGATTTCATGAAAGTGTTGGGTGTGTCCATAGCAAAACAACTAAGTTATAACACTCAGAAAGACCTTTTATTTGGGGTAAAGTGACTGATGTGCCTAACTTTTTTTCAGCAGAACCTCTGGTTCACTGAATAATCTATGACTTTTCATGAATATGTAAGACCCATTCACACCTGGCTCAGGTGACATCAGGTTTCACCAGGTCTCGTATTGTCTCAGCTGTTCACACCTACACACTCAGATTCCTCACACAAACAGGGCTACTTTTGAGATAAAAATAAAGCATGGTTTCTGAAACATTAATTGAAATAGAATTCTTATGTACACACAAAAAACTACACAGCACAAATATGTTAGTATAAAGCGCTGAAAATAAAGCGCCTCAAATCGGTGCACATTTTGCGCAGCGCCGCAAAGGCAGCGTTTTTTTTAGTGAGTATAAATCTGTGTTTGTTGTATTTCTAGGGGGTTATGAGAAGAGAAACTGCATTTAAAAAAATAACCCTCTTATAAATCTATATATCGGCGCGCGCTGTCATCTGCCTTTTGATAAAAATTCCGCAAAGTGAAAGAGTGCGCGTGCCGCGGGCTCACGCGGACATTTTAGTCACTAAAAGGCTTATTCACAACTTCATTTCAGCCATTCACAGACATCATGGATTGTGCTATGTTGTTGTTTGTCATCTAAGTATTTTATTAATTAAATAAAGCTGCTGTTTTAAGAGAAACCACAAACCTAGAAAGATGAACTAAGAAACATAAAAAAAACATTATATCTAATTAGTGAGGTTGTGTGTGTGTGTGTGTGTGTGTGTGTGTGTGTGTGTGTGTGTGAACTCATACTATAAACAAAAAGCTTTATGCTGTATTAATATCCATGTCAGCTGGAAGAGAATACACAATAAACCCTGCTACATTGGCATGTTTATCTTGCTTTTCAGTTTTTTGTTTTTTCATATGTAATCTATTTATTTTTCTGGTGGAAGGGATTCAGACAAGCAAATGCTTTTGGGGACTTTTGGAAAGCAATCAGGGGCTGCTTTATCTTATTTCCAGCCAAAAGCAAACTCGATTGGAGAAGGAACAGAGGCAGGCTTGTTGTGACCTCAGCTCTCCCTGGAGCAATAGTGCTAATTTGAAAACACAATGGTTCACTGGGACGGTTACTCCAAGCACTGTGCTGTTCCCTGTGGATATGAGATTTGGCCAAGCAAGGAAACCACAATCTGATTTAACTGAGAATGCTGACATTTTAAATGTAGCTCTTATAATGCAATGATATCATATAATCTTATAAGATATGCCACTGTCCTAAGATAACTATGTTCATACTTTTCCACAAATAAATTACATTGAATAAAATTTTATTTGTTTAGTGTTGTTACAATGCAATGTAGCTGTATATTTAGATCAGTGGCAAAGGAAATCTCCCTTAGATTAAAAGAGATATGAACCTTGAAGGGAACCTGACTTTGAGGGGTATTCATCTTCTTCTGCATGACACTGGAATTATAAAACATTATAAAGCCTGGCTGATAGAGCCGTGTGTGTGTACCTTTGCCTTGCTGACAAGCAAAAGTAATACCCACTGCCCCATACTAATAAACTGCTTGACCATTGGGTACGGTTCATTTTTTTATTCAATGCTGGATTCACATGCTATACCACAGCCTATTTAACTGTCACAATAATATCATACATAGTACTGATAAGGAGTGGCATGTACAATACATTAGGGCTCTCCTAAGGTTGCTGAGGTAGGTAGGATTCAAAAAATATCTTTCGCTGGGTGGAAATATGGTTTTTGGATTTCCACTTGAGACATGTGCAGGTACTACAAACTGAAAGACTGTAGCGATTTTACCAGGTAAAAGCATTTTTATGTGGGGGCTTGGACCTATGATTACCATTACCAATAACATCTTACTGCCATGCAGCCTTAACATGACGCTGTAAAGGCAAAATACTCAATTAACAAGCTTGAAGATTATTTGAAGAAATCTACAGTACAGCTTAGTGATCATTAGCAAGAGCATGCAAAAAGTATGCTGATCAATAACAAGAACAAAAGGATATAAAAACAGTCAGATTAGTGAATTCTCCACAGAGAATTTTATTTAGATCTCGACCATCAATACACAGTATATTCCGGATTAGGTATCAAGGCTACATAGCACAGGAGGAGAGCAAGGGATGGAAAGCTTCATTATAGCAGCTCAGTACTAGATACTGAATACTCATTACAGTCAGCGAGCAATTTTGAAACAAAACATTGACAGCATGTGTAGAACAATCCCACCAGCATGGGGAGCACATGAGGTGCATAATTGCAGGGTGCCCTGTGCCTGCACCGACCACATACAAACATTAGCAAGAAAACTGCCAGCTACCTGCACTGGCCAGTGCTGAGAGAGAAAAGATTGAAAACATCTGAGAAGTGGTAAAAGCATGAGTCAGGGAAAGCCATGAACACTGACAATGTCATTATCATGTGTGACATGGCAGCACTAATGGAACATACAACTGGGGGAAATTGTACATATACAATTCTCAACAAAGTACTAAAAAAGCAGTGTCTGTAGGGTTGGGTTGTTTGTGTTTTTATGATACCAAATGATGATAAATCTATACTTTTAAAACAGTACTGGTGGCTAAACGGGGTCTGACCTGATACTGAAAAAAAGAGCCACACAAAATGGTGGATAACTTTTAATGAACAACTTTTTATTGAAGAAAAAAAAAATATATATAGTATATATATAGTTTAAAGTATACATAAATATAAGTAAATACAAAACCTACCCAAACAGACTAAAGTAATTTAACACCAATAACAGCAAAGTGTTTGGAATTCTTGGCTTCAGACTTCTGACCATATTGGCCTTATCTATCCACAGGCTTCTAAACAAGGTGCATCCCTCTGCTTTTAACTTTATCCTGTGTGTCTTCAAATGGTTTGACATGTTTCCCACTTTACCTGCAGTTGTTGAAAGATGTTAAATGCACAACATGGTGTCGGAATCCTTTTTTTTT